>PVJC01015536.1:0-34916 GCA_004026665.1 Murina feae
GCCAAGGGGTCTGGGGAGCTGCCAAGCAGGACCCCGGCCCCTGCAGCCTTGCTTTCCCGCTCCCTGGTGCCCCCCAAAGGGCCTGGGCAGCCACCAAGCAGGCCGAGACCCCCCCGCCGCCTCTTACCCGCTTCGCGGTGCCCTCCAACCCTGCCGCCTCTTTCCCATCACGGGTCCTGGGTCCTGCGCTGTCCCGCCCTGCAGCCGCTCTGTGCACTCGGGAGGTCCCTCAGCCCAGCCTGTGCCCTCTCGCAGTCTGGGACCCCTCGGGGGATGTCCACCTGCTGGCATGCCTGACCAGCCTGGGTGAGGGGCTTTAAGGCTGCCCACAGCTCCCATTGACCCAACATCCCAGCAAGGCTGGCTGAACGCAGGTTTCTGTTCCTTTAAGCTGAGGTGGGCTGAGGTAACGTAACCTCCTCTGCTTCACCTCGCAGCAGCAGCGCAGCGTCTATAATGAGATTTTGTTACTCTTAGTAAGGCAGGCCAGGCTGCTGTTCCCTTCAGCTCCCGAGGATTCTATGATTGTTACATTATTGAAACATGTTTTGGAGCCTGCCCGCCAAGGGCCGAAAACAGTATCGCTTTCGCTCCTGCTGCAACGGTCGCTGCCTAAACGTTTACTCAGGACCGTGAGTGGCGGCCGCCATGTTGGCTGGGCTAATTTGCATACAGCCGCTCTGATTGGCTGGTGGGCGTGGCTTACCCTATCTCGGAGAAACGGTTAATTTTACTATTTCGCTTTTATTAGTTTAGATAGGCAGCGGATCTGAACAAATATCTTTCCAAACAAGATGTACAAGTGAACAGCAGGTATAAGAAAAGGTGCTCAACATAAGGAGATGTCACCTCACACCTGTTAAAATAGCTATCATACAAAAGTACAACAGATAACAAATGCTCTTGGGATGCGGAGAAAAGGCAACCTTTGAACACTGTTGGTAAGGAGGTAATTGGTACATTTACTGTGAAAAATTGTACGAATATTTCTCAAAAATATGAAATCCTATTGAATAAAAGAGTAATATGCAAATTAGGCATCACTCTGTCACAAAGATGGCCGCTCCCATGGCCACAAGATGGCAGCACCCAGTCCGGCTCAGCCCCACCACTGAAGTAGCCAGGTCTGTTAGCCAGGCAGGTGGCAGGGGAGGCGGGAAAGCCTGAGGGGCAGAATGGGAATCAGAGGGGCCTGCAGGTCCCCTGACCAGGCCAGAGGCCTTCACCAGAGGCCTCAGGCATGGGCAAAGGCAGAGCCAGTGATCAGAGGGGGCAGGGGCAGAGCTGGTGATCAGAGGGGTATGAGGGTGCCCTACACAGGCATAAGGCCTGAGCCAGAGGACTCAGGCCTGGGCAGGGGCAAGGCCAGAGATCACAGGGGTGGAGCTGGAGATGTCAGGGGCCTGGGGGGTCCCCTGCGCAGTCCTGCAGCCTTGGCCAGAGGCTGTAGTGTGGCAAGGGTGGAGCTGGCAATACATGGGTCTGGTGGTCCTCTGCCCAGGCCTGTAGCCTTAGTCAGAGGCTGCCAGTGGGGCAAGGGCAGAGCTGGCGATGTCAGGGGGCAGGATCATAACTGGTGATTGCAAAGGCCCGGGCTCTGTGAAGCTGGAAATCAAAAGGACTTAGGGGTCTTCTGCCCAGGCCTGCAGCCTGAGGCAGAGACTGTAAGCTTGGGCAGGGGCAGAGCCAGTGATCACAGGGATCTAGGGGTCCCCTGCCCAGGCCTCTATCCTTGGCCAGAGGTTACAGGCCTGGGCAAGGGTGAAGCTGGGATTGGAGGGGCAGGGGTGGAGCTGGTGATCAGAGTGAACTACAGAGGAAACACCTTTTCTTACCACTCATTGGCTAAGCTCCCTGTATGCCACTGGTAATATTCTTAGTAACTTGGGTATTAAGAATCCCTAAAGGTGATCTAGGGTTTTTCCACCACACTCCTGGAGAAAAAAATGAAGGTCCACTGCTGGAGGGCTAAGAAATGTCATATCCTGCCCTAGCCAGTTTGGCTCAGTGCATAATGCCTCAGCCTGATGACTGGTTCAATTCTGACCAAGGGCATGTTCCTTGATTGCAGGCTCCTCCCTGGCTGGGGCCCAGGTCAGGGCACATGCAGGAGGCAACCAATCAAAGTGTCCCTCTCACTGCGATGTTTCTCTCTGTTTTTCCCTTCTCTTTCACATTCTCTAAATATCAATGGAAACATATCCTCAGGTGAGGATAAAAAAGAAAGAAAGAAAGAAATGTCATATCCTATGAAAGACACATCTTGAAAATGCCTAAAGAAAGTTGTCATTTTTTCATGGTGAAAGGACTGAAGTCTGTGTTGATGAAAACACCTTGGTGGCTGCAGTGATTGGTAGTGGCTGCAGCACCGGAGTGATGGGGCTGGTGGCTTCCTCTGATTAGCCTGGTCGCCTCCCACAAAGGGAGGCCAGATTGCAGCTTAAACCTGCTCCCTATGGGAAGCAGGGAACCTGCCTAAGCCATCAGTAAGACTCCCCTTTAAAGGCTCCCAATATGTGAGATGGGGCAGGCTGGGCTGAGGAACCCCTCCCCCTCCTCTGTGCACAAATTTTGTGCACTGGGCCCCTAGTAAAACTATAATATCCATCAGTTTCACTTATGGGTATTTATCCAAAGATCCCAAAACCCCTAATTTAAAATCATATGTGCACCACCATATTTTTTGCAGAATTTTTTAACAGCCCAAACATAGAAGAAACTAAGTATACATTGATAAATAAATTTTAAAAAAGAATGTGGTATATATACACAATAAAATATTCAGTCACGAATAAGAAGGAAATCTTGCCATTTGAGGCAACATGGATAAAGCTTGAAAGCATTATGCAAAATGAAGTAAGTCAGACAGAGAAAGACAAATGAATGAACTCACTAATGTGTGAAATTATCCAGCTGCCAGGGGACATGCAGCTAAAAGCAGATGTATGAGAACCAAGATAGAGCAATCAAGTTGCCCAGTTTAGAATCTAAGACAAAGCAAAGCACCAAAATCATACATACAGAGAACAGATTGTGGTTGCCAAAGGTGATCAGCGGGTGAAGGGGTGAGAGAGATCTAAGTGAGTAAATGGAAATGTAATGTGCTGCATGGTGACTATCCTATCTAATAAAAGGCTAGTATGCAAATATACCAAGTGGTGGAACAACTGAACAACCGGTTGCTCAACATGTGCTGACTATCAGGGGGCGTGTGCATAACATGGTAGGTGTTGGCAGCAGGAGGCAGAGTGCGGAACATGGTGGGCATCAGCAGTGGCAGGATGGTGGAGCAGATGAGTGGGTGCCCCAGATCAAGGTGGGGTGCAGGTTGCTGTCATAGGGGTGAGCCTCTGGTGGTTACTGAAAATTCTTTGCTCCTGTGTGCTGCCGTCCTGCCTGGTGCTTGCACCTGCTGCTGGCACCGGCCCCACTTGCACCTGGAGCTGCGGCCCGCACCCTCTACTGGTACCCAGCACTGGCCCCGATCACTTGGCACAATCAGCAGGTGCGAGAGGTGGCTGCCGGCCCTGATTGCCCCTGAGGGTTTCTCCACCTGGCTCTCCTGCTGAGGGGTGATCAGAGCAGCAGCCACTGCTGACAGCACTAGCTCCACTCATACCCACTGCTGGCTCCAGCCTCAATCGCTCTGTGCCATCAGCGGGTGTGAGTGGAGCTGGCACAGTCAGTGTGTGGGAGCAGCTGTGGTAGGGGTGGGGCTGTCGGCTGACAGGGGACTGGGAGCCATAGCAGGAGAGGCTGGGTGGAGGCTCAGAGGATGAGCCCAGATGCACCCCTGTGCCCACTGCAGCCTCACAGCCCACAGTTTCTTTCAAGGTGCACGAGTTTGTGTACTGGGCCCCTAGTAGCTAATAATTCTGTATTATATATTTGAAATAAATTCAAATAAAAATTTTCTGTTCAGAAAATAAATTGTAATTGTGTGGTGATGAATGTTCACTTACTGTGGTGACTATTTCACAATATATATAAATAGCAAACTATTATGTTGTATACCTTAAACTAATATAATGCTATATCTCAATTACTTAAAACCAATGAATAGTCATTAATCTGTTATCCTATATCATTTATTTGTTTTTGAATATTATGTAAATATCAAATAAATATTTCATTCTCATATATAGGATTAACCAAGTTTTCATTTTTCAAAAATTTTTCTGGTAAAATCATTTTTATTAGTTTAAATTTCATAGCTTTTTGCCTTTGAATTGGTATTTTTATCCCAGTTATATGTATGTGATAGTGAACATATTTAATCTTCAGTCTATACATTATGTTTTATTTTAAACTTTTAATTACTCATCTGTGTTATTTCTCATAATGCTGTATTTTTTTCTCCTCCTAGTAATTATGGAGATTTAAAATCTATCCTTAATTTTCAACTGGTTTACCTTCATATCCTATATAATAAAAGAGTAATATGCAAATTGATCAGTGGAACAACTGGTCACTATGACTTGCTCTGACCACCAGGGGGCAGATGCTCAATGCAGGAGCTGCCCCCTGGTGGTCAGTGCACTCCCACTGGGGGACGTCTGCTCAGCCAGAAACCAGGATCATGGCTGGCAAGTGCAGTGGCGGTGGTAGGAACCTCTCCTGCCTTCGAGGCAGCGTTAAGGAGCAGCAAGCCAATTGGTAATGAGTAGTGAGCAGGCAGGCAGTAAGGAGCGAGAGGTCCCAGATTGCAAGAGGCATGACCAATTGCCAGCTTAGGCCTGCTCCCCACTGTTAGTCGACATCCTCCAAGGGTTCCTGGACCTCAAGAGGGCACATGCTGAGCTGAGGGACCCCTCTCATGTGCACAAATTATATACACCAAGCCTCTAGTTTCTAAATAATAAAATACTTAAAATTGTTCTAGTCTATAAAGTTTAGAAAGAATTACATCCACTGTATAAAATATTACATAGACATTTTAAATTACTCTAACAACTCTTCTCCCTAGTTAGTTTTATTACTTTTACTAGAGACCCAGTATGATCCCTAGGCCTAGCCTGCAATCAGGGCCATTTTCCCTGGCTGCCAGCAGCTGGCTCCACCCCCCACTGCCACCCACCCTGGTTCCGCATTTGCCATCCAGCAATGGGAACCTGATGGCTGGGGGAGGGACTGAGAGGTCAGCCGTTCCTGCCTGCTCACCAGCCCCTCCCCTGCCACTAGTTGCCCTCTGTGTATAGGGCAATCCATGGGGTGGGGGTCTTGGTCCTAGCACCACCCCTATCCCCCACCACCCACTCTGGTTCCTCATTTGCCATCAGCAGGGATCGGAGTCTGTAGGCCAGGGGAGGGACCAAAAGGTTGGCCCGTTCTGCCCCATCACCAGTCCCGCCCCTACCACCACTCACCCCAGTTCCTCATTCCCCATCCAGTGATGAGAGCCTGGTGGTCAGGGGAGGGAGCAAGAGGTCAGCCATTCCCACCTGCTTGCCAGTGCCACCCCCACCACCAGTCACCCTCTGTGTGAGGGGCATCTGGTGGGGTGGGGGCCTTGGCCTAGCACCACCCATATCTCCTGCCATCCACTCCAGGTCCCTGTTCGTCATTGGCGATTGGAGCCTGCTGGCTGAGGAAAGAGACCAATAGGTTATCAGTGCACCTCATTGTGACTGGCCCAGCAGTTGTTCTGGTTGTTCTGCTGTTAGGACTGATGGGCTTTTATTATATAGGATATTTTGCTCTTTACAAATTTATAGTATAATATGCCTACAAATCTTTATTCTTACCTATATAGTTATATGAATTTAAAGTATAGTTCTTCATCTATAGCTCCCTAGTGTTGCTATTTTCCTTTGTTTGTAATGTTAACTTTTCATTTGTGTGATAGATGGCAAAATGTCCCCAGCAATTTTCAACTTCTTCCATAAGAAGTGAATCTATGTCCTTATTGCTCGTCATGTGCTTTGACCAGTGGACTGTTGCAGAGTGATGTCATGTGGATTCATAACCAAAACCTCAGGCACCCTTGTAACTTCTGCTCTTGTGGTACTTTTGCTTATAGGACTCCTGACACCTGCACCTGCAAAAAATCTGAGGTAGTCTTCTGTATAATGAGAAGCATGTCATCTACTCTTCTTGCCCTAGCCAGCAGCCATGAGAGCATCAGACATTACAGTGAGGCCAGCCTATATCAACCAACTGCCAGGGGTGCATGCAGCTACAAGCAGATGGATGAGAGGCCAAAGAGAGCAATCAAATTGCCCAGATTAGAAAACTTTTTTTCTTTCTAGAATCTATGTTCTCTTTTACTTCCATACACTTTTTAAAGTCAAATTCTACTTTTCTAATGTAAGCTAAATTGTCCCATGAGCATCACTGAATTAATACACAAAATTATGAGCTCAATTAAGGGTTATAGTTTTAAAACTAACTGATACAGGTTGGTTGATAGAATTCATAATGAAGATGTTTTCATTCTATAGTCACACACGGGTACTACATTTTCTGAGTTTTTATTTGTATATAATGATCATTTCCCATTGCCTTATTCATGGATAAAATGTTAGCTAGTTATTAAATGTTTGGATTATAGGTTTTTAAACTCAGAATTCTGCAGACATGCTCTACTATCTCTTTGCTAGAGGACCGGTGTACAAGAATTTGTGCACTTGGGGGTCCCTAATCCCGGCCTGTGCCCTCTCACAGTCTGGGAAGCCTCAGGGGATGTCCACCTGCTGGCTTAGGCCCTTTCCCTGGGTGATTGAGCCTCAGGTGGCAGTCAGACATCCCTCTGGCAGCCCAGGAGCCCTCAGGGGATGTCCACTTGCCAGCAGAGAGCAGGCCTAAGCTGCAGTCGGACATCCTTAGCACTGCTGAGGAGGCAGGAGAGGCTCCTACCACCACCACTGTACTGGCAGCCATCAGCCTGGCTTGTGGCTGAGCAGAGCTCCCCCTGTGGGAGTGCACTGACCACCAGGGGGCAGCTCCTGCATTGAGCATCTGCCCCCTGCTGGTCAGTGTGTGTTATAGTGACCAGTCATTCCCAGTGGTTCTGCTGTTAGGGTCAATTTGCATATTATTCTTTTGTTATATAGGATAGAGGCCTGGTGCATGGGTGAGGGCTGGCTGATTTGCCCTGAAGGGTGTCCTGGATCAGGGGTAGGGTCTCCGCTGCAGTACCTGGGAAGCCTTGGTAAGGGGCTGAGGGCCATTTTCAGGCTGGCCACATCCCCTTCAGGGAGGGGGTCCTGCTAGGGTGCCTGGCCAGCCTGGGTGAGGAGCTGATGGCTGTTTGCAGGCTGGCCACAGTCCCTTCAGGGTGGGGGTTCTGCTAGGGTACCTGGCCAGCCTGGGTGAGGGGTTGAGGGCCATTTTCAGGCTGGCCAAACCCCCCAGCAGGGACCCTCACCCCATGAGGGTGGGGCTATCCTGG
Source organism: Murina feae (assembly GCA_004026665.1). Taxonomy (NCBI): domain Eukaryota; kingdom Metazoa; phylum Chordata; class Mammalia; order Chiroptera; family Vespertilionidae; genus Murina; species Murina feae. The sequence continues at coordinate 7,391 of PVJC01015536.1, forward strand.
GTGAGGGGCTGATGGCTGTGTGCAGGCTAGCCAGCCACCTCCCAGCCACCCAAGCTCCCAGTGAGCCTGGCTGGAAGCAGGTGTCTGGGGTTTATTTATCTTCTATAATTGAAACTTTCTTGCCTTGAGCAGAAGCCGCAACCAGCCCAGGCAGGCAGATTCCTCCATCTCCGGGAATTGAAGCCTCTTGTTTGCTCTGGCTCTGTGGCTGCTGGCTGCCATCTTGGTTTGGTTAATTTACATATAGTAGCTCTGATTGGCTGGTGGGTGTGGCTTGAGATGTAACGAAGTGACAGAATTAGCATATTACTCTTTTATTAGATTAGATGGTGCATAATGCTATGGAGAATTTGAATTTAACCTAATTTTTGCCTCTTCAAGGTAACTGCTTTTTTTATGATGGATGATTATAGTACTCTTTTTTTCCTCCTAAATATTAATATTTATGCCATATTATTCCTCAGGGTTGATAATACTATCTTTTTCTTTGAACATGGTCATGGTGTTCAGCTTGTACTTGTAAAGTCAGTTTTCTCATATATGTAAAGTTTTTTGTTTGTTTTTGGTATTTATTTCAGTCTCTAATATAAAGATAACAATTATGCAAACATTGTACCTCCACTCTCTAGTCTTTATGGCTAATTGCTTCATGGTTTTACCTATGTCATTTCCTCAAACATGTTCTTGGTTCCACATTTTCTACCAGTGAGGGTACAAATCTGAAAAGATTTTGCAGAGATGTAATTCTGTACAGTATGGACTCCTATAAAGAGATGTAGCTGGGGCATGATATTTGTGTCTCAGTTTCCTCATCTATGGAACATAGATAATGGTAATACAAAAGAATGGATGTCTTCTAAGTGTCCCTTCTGATAACCCTAAAAGAATAGAACCCTTATAGAAGTCCCTGTTATGTAATGAAGTAAATATTAGCTTGTCTTAGAATTATAAGTTATCACTGGTTCTTTTTTTTTATCACGTATTCAACTTACTGCTTTCAATATGATTTTGTTTTTTGCAATAGCTTTATTGTTATCTTCAAGTTCTTTCCTTAGTTCACTCACCTCTATTTGAAATTTCTTTTACTTTTCTATTCTCTTTGAACTCTTTTTAAAACTTTTGTGTTTCATCATTTTTTCCCTTTATTTTATATCCATATGCTTTTTAAAGTCAAATTCTACTTTTCTACTTTTTAAATGAAACTGTTCCATGAGCATCACTGTAAACATTCTAACTTCCACTTTGGTGATCTGCTCCCTCTGAAAAGTGAAATTCTAAAACACAATGCAGTAGCCACCAAGTGATTTAGAGTTTATTTCTCAAAAACTACACACCTAGCCTGACCAGCATGGCTCAGTGGTTCAGCGTCAACCTATGGACCAGGAGGTCATGGTTGGATTCCCAGTCAGGGCTCATGACTATGTTGTGGGCTCCATACCCAGTGTGGGGCATGCAGGAGGCAGCCAACCAATAATTCTCTCTCATCATTGATGTTTCTATCTCATTCTCCCTCTCTCCTCCTCTCTGAAATTAATAAAAATATATTTAAAAAAACAAACTACAAACCTAGTTTCTCCTTCCCATCTTTGCTCTATCCTATCTCATCTTTACTGACCTTTTTGTGTTGAACTCAAGGTTAGGTGAAGTAATAATCTCATTTCAGACCAAATGCTGCTAGTGCCACACACCCCTCCACTTCTGATTTTAGCTGTAGCCTTAGTGGACGGTTCTGGGGGTCTCAGTCTCATCACATACCACCAGCATCCAGTCTCAAGTGAGGACTATGTATCTCTCTGCTTGTAGTCTCAACTCCTTCCTAGAAGCTTTTGGAGCCTGCTCATCTCACCCCAAGTGCTGCCTGGAAGCATGGAGGAGTGAGGATCCCCGAGAAAACCTTCACTCAGCAAGATATAGGACCCTGAATATAAATGTTCTGCCTCCTGTCCTTTAAGTGGTCAGTTCTGAAAGGCATTTTGTACACTTCTAAGAGGTCCCAGTGGGATCTCATGCTCATTTCTCACCACAGCAATATTGATAACACACCTGCACATGGGCTTTCTCTCCACCCTGACCTCTCCCTCCCTATTTCCTAAATCCCTTTTCTAGAATCACTGTCTGAATAACTTCTTCACCAAAATCATTGGCTCAGGCTCTGTTATGGAGAAACTTAAAATAAAATATACACTTATACAATCTCTCATTAGGCCTCTTCCCCCCATTTCTCTTAACCCCAAATAATATCCCCAAACTTTCTAGTGGCATATTCCTGTCCCAAATTCTAATGATTTATACTAAAGTATTATTCCTTTGGCATGTGAGGATCAAATAAATTCGTCTGTTTAAACAAATATGCATCCAATTGAGAATTAAAGTTACATATGAGCTTGTCTTTAGCAAACAGGAAATTTTGTATTTTAAAAAATTATTTCTATTCACCTAGGCGCATTTTGTTGAGAAGATTTAAGGCAATTGTGGGTCCCTAAAGATAAGAAATTAATTCATCTATTATTATAGAACTTTCAAACATAAAATGTTATTCTGGCTCTACTTTTCCTTCTGTAAAATAAAAGGGTAGAAGTTAACACTAAATTCTCTTTGAAATGTATAATTTTCTGCTTGGTACTAAAGCATAGTTTCATAGCTTATCAATTAGAAAAATACAAAAAGCTTTCTTGTCTGGAAAGTTTGAAAACATTTTGTAATTAAAGTAGAAGTAGATAGTCTAGATATTAGGTAATAAAAGGGAATTTAACCTTTGTTTCTCATTATCTTGAACTTTACAATCACAAAGGATTTTATGAGTAGCAACAAATACACATAGGGATAAGCCACATTTTAATAATTAGTTTCAAACTCCATTTCCTTTTCAATTAGAATTATAATAAATAAATAAATATAGCCAGCTACAAATTTATGTACAGTTGACCCTCAAATAACATGTGTTTGAACTGCAGGAGTCAGCTTATATGTGCATTTTTGTCAATTTACTGTAAATGTATTTTCTCTTTCTCACAATTTTCTTAATAACATTTTCTTTTCTCTAGCTTACTTTGTTGTAAGAATCCTATATAATAAAAGCCTAGTGAACAAAATGGCAGAATGACCAGAATGACCAGTGCAACCAGAACAACTGTGACCCCTTGCCCCAGCCAGCTCTGCCCGCCCCAGCAGGAACCCCCTCCCCAATCAGCTGGCTCCCACCCATACTCTGGGCCTCTATCCTATATAATAAAAGACTAACATACAAGTTGACCAACAGTGGAACAACTGGTCACAATGATGTGACCACCCGCAGTAAGTGCTCAACGCAGGAGCTGCCCCCTGGTAATCAGTGCACTCCCACATGGAGAATGCCACTCAGCCAGAAGCCAAGTTCATGGCTGGTGAGCACAGTGGTGGTAGTGGGGCCTCTACTACCTCTGTGGCAGCACTAAGGATGTCCAACTGCCAGCTTAGGCATGCTCCCCATGGGAAGTGGGCCTAAGCCATCAGTCGGACATCCTTTGAGGGCTCCCAGACAGCAAGAGAGTGCAGGCCCGGCTGAGGGACACCCTCCTCCCCCGCCGAGTGCATGAATTTCATGTATCAGGCCTCTAGTACATTATATAATACATATAACATATAAAATATATGTTAATCAACTGTTTATATTAACAATAAGTCCTGGTCAGCAGTAGGCCATTAGTTATTAAGTTTTGAGGGAGTCAGAAGTTATATCTGGATTTTTGCCTGTGTGGAGGTCAGCCCTCTAATTGCTGCATTGTTCAAGATTCAACTGCACTTTCTTTTCCTTTTAAAATGTATTTATTATTGATATTTGCATAGTTTATAAAAAGGATGACATGTGGAATCTAATGAACAAAATAAACTGATGAAAAATATAGGTCCAGAGACATGGATGCATGAAACAGACTGCTAACTAAAGAACTAAAGAACACATATGTATATATGTATAGCCCATGGACACAGACAATAGTGTGGTGAAGGCCTGGAGTAGGGTAGAGGCTGGTTGAAGGGGGTTCAAAAGGGGAGAAGTACTGTTAACAATTAGAAAAGATATGCTACAATAACAATTTTGCAGTATGCTAACTGTAGAACGCGATTTAAGAGAGCAAAGCATTCTTAATTAATATTCTGTTTTGAGTATTAGCAACACATGATGTTAGAAATATTTAATTTCTTGGCCAAAAGAAAAAAAAGTAAATGATATTGAATTAAAAAAAATTGTGCTATTTGGTTTACCCATTAAATTAGAATTTATTTCTATAATGTTCAAATGTACACAGTTAGGTCACTACAATTCTAAATGACTTACTGGTTTGACACTGTGGAATCTATTTGGTGCCCAAGGATTGAAAGGATGAAATTTCTCTGTCACTAGTTGGAGTGGGGTACTTGTGATATCTTGAGAAAAGGAATTTTCTAAGACTCACACTTGAGAATAAAGGATTCTTAGTTGCATGGACTTATATTTTTTATTTTCCAAAGCCCCACTGTCTTTAAAACTAGTGCTGGCAAATGTGCAATTTAGGCTTCAGTAAAGCTAGAAGCAAAGCCAGTGTCCAGAGCTTCTGTTCCATGTTGGAGTTGAGTCCAGCAGAGCATCAGGCTAGATTCAGCCCATCAGTTCATTGTGTGGGTCCCACATGGCCATGATCCATGTGGGAAAATGCAGGGGAATGCTTCCCCCTGCAAAGGAGTCCCAAGGGAACACGAGGGCCATGAGTACAAGAGAGGGAACTTTCTTTGTTCAGGATTTAAGTCTCAGATTTTGAGCCCTTGTAGTGGCCACACTTATTCTAGCCACAAACTCCCTCCCTGGTGTGACTGACAGGTATGCATCTGACAGGCAGGCATCTATTGTCCAGTCCTTCTACAGAGAGCAGATTGAAGAGTGTTAACTGCAGCTTCCTGGCAAAGCTGTATAAACGGCATGTCTATGTTATCTAGTCTCTCATGCTACCTTCTTGTTAAATAATAACCAGGTTACTGTAATGGTATCAAATTTACTTAAAACTAAATTAAAAACAACATTTTTAAAAACAATTATTTTGTTTAGTAACAGAACTTTTTTAAAAATTTCTCCTCTCTTCTACACTGTGCTAAGAATAGGAAGGAGAATTGAAATCCTTGAAAAGAGATGATAGATAGTCCAGAGGATTACAAATATGTAAACCTACAATCCCAACAAAGAATAAGTAATGCCATGAAAGAGGAAAACAGAGAGCTATGGGAACATCTACAACTGCTCTGTAATCCAGACTTAGGAAATAAAAATGACTTTTCAAAAGAAATACTTATCTAATTGCCTAAAATTAAAATAAAAGTGTGTCTATTATAAAGCTGATTCCCTAAAAAAGATAAAAAGAAATTATTTACCTGAAAAGAAATCTATGCAAGTTAAAATTATTTTTGCATTTTCACCTCTTTAAATAGGCAAAGAGAGAGAATGCTTTCAATATAAATTTGTCATTGAACAGTTTTCTTCTGAAAGTGATTTATTGCCTGTGATTAGTTCTCTGTAAACATTCTAAAAGAGCAAAGTTTCATTACTTGAAATTATTCAGGAGAAAATAACCCAAACACCTTCATTAAATGCATTTTGATAAAGGCAGAACACTGTTGCTATCCTAATTAAAGCTCTTTATAATATTCCACTAGAGGCCCGATGCACAAAATTCAAGCCTTATCACAGTCCAGGAGCCCACTAAGGATGCCCTACTGATGGCTGAGGTCAGCTGCCCACCCGCAGGTCTAAGCCATCAGTTGGATATCCTTAGTGCTGACCCAAAGGTGGGAGAGGATCCCACCATTGCCACTTCACTTGCCAGCCATGAGCCCAGCTCATGGCTTCTGAATGAGTGGCGCTCCCCCTGTGGGAGCGCACTGACCACCTGGGGCAGCTCCTGAGTTGAGCATCTGCCCCCTGCTGGTCAGTGCACATCATAGCCACTTGTTGTTCCACAGTTCATTGATTTGCATATTACCCTTTTATTATATAGGATAAGACAAAGAACAGAAAACAATGATCTGAAACAGAGACACTGTGATTGCCTCAATGAAATAATCTGCATCATTTTGAGATTTTTTAAAGATAAATGTTATGTGAAGATAAATCAATAAAGAAAAGTTTTAGTGAACTGAACTGTACTAATATTTAATCTTTATTGAACATTAAGGTATGCTAGAGGCCCGGTGGGCAAAAGTTTGTGCACTCAGGGGTGGGGTGGGCATCCCACAGCCCAGCATGTGCCCTCTCACAGTCTGGGAACCTTCAGGGGATGTCCACCTCCTGGCTTAGGCCCACTCTCCGGGGAATCAGGCCTAAGCTGGCAGTCGGACATTCCTCTGGCAGCCTGGGAACCCTTATGGGATGTCCACTTGCCAGCAGGGAGCAGGCTAAGCTGCAGTCAGACATTGTTAGCACTGCTGAGGAGGTAGGAGAGGCTCCCATCACCACCACTGTACTGGCCGCATCAGCCTGGCTTGTGGCTGAGCAGAGCTCCCCCTGTGAGAGTGCACTGACCACCAGGGGAAGCTCCTGCATTAGGCATCTGCCCCCTGCTGGTCAGTGTGTGTCATAGTGACCAGTCATTCCCAGTGGTTCTGCTGTTAGGGTCAATTTGCATATTATTCTTTTATTATATAGGATAGAGGCCTGGTGCATGGGTGGGGGTCAGGTGGTTTGCACTGAAGGGTGTCCCAGATCAGGGTGGGGGTTCCACTGGGGTGCCTGGCCAATCTGGGTGAGTGGCTGATGGCTGTTTGTAGGCTGGCCACAGCTCCTTCAGGGTAGGGGTTCCTGCTGGGTGTCTGGCCGGCCTCGGTGAGGTGATGAGGGCTGTTTTCAGGCTGGCCATATCCCCTTCAGGGAGGGGGGTCCTGCTGGGGTGCCTGGTCAGCATGGGAGAGTGGCTAATGGCTGTTTACAGGCTGACCACAGCCTCTTCAAGGTGGGTGTGTCCCCCCCCAGGGTGCCTGGCCAGACTAGGTGGGGGGTTGAGTGCTGTTTCCAGATTGGCAACATCCCCTTCAGGGAGGGGGATCACTGCTGAGGTACCTGGCCAGCCTGGATGAGTGGCTGATGGCTGTTTGCAGGGAGGCTGGCTGGAAGCAGGTATCTGGGATTTATTTATCTTCTATAATTGAAACTTTGTTGCCTTAACTGGAGCCCAGGTTGGATTGCCCCTGACAACCCATGCTCCCAGCTCTTCCTTAAGCGCAACCTGGCTGAAAGCAGGTATCTGGGATTTATTTATCTTCTATAAGCGGGGCCACAGCTGGCCAAGGAAGGTGGGAACTCCATAGCCGGGGCAAGCCACCTGCTTGTTCCAGCTCTGTGGCTGCTGGCCACCATCTTGGCTGGGTTAATTTGCAAATAATCATTCTGATTGGCTGGTGGGGGTGGCAATTGACTGGTGGGTGTGGCTTAGGTGTAGCAGAGTGACACCAATTTGCATATTACTCTTTTATTAGATTAGATAGGGAACTGTTTAAAATTTCAAGTTTGTCATGGTCTCTGGTAAAAAGCGGTTATTTTATTCTTAATTGCATTTGGGTCCCAGCCATAATTTCTATTACACCATGCATTCTCTGTTAGGAATGTAAATGTTAAATGTTATAGATTTGTTAAATTCTTTTTTTTATTTTATTTTCTTGTTTGAAGTATTTAAATAGTAGTAGATATGTCTCCTTTTTCCCCCCATTGACCTCCCCAGCCTCCCCTATCCCCCAACACATGCCCTTACACCCCCAGAGTCTTGTGTCCACTGGTTATGCTTATATGCATGCATATAAGTCCTTTGATTGATCTCTTACCCCCCAAAAAAACTCCCCATCTTTCCTGCTGTAATTTGACAGTCTGTTCAGTTCTTCTCTGCCTCTGTATCTGTCTTTTTTTTCATTAGGTTATAATGTTATTTATTATCTGTAAATGAGTGAGGTCATGTGGTATTTTTCTTTCATTGACTGGCTTATTTCACTTAGCATAATGCTCTCCAGTTCCATCCATGCTGTTGCAAATGGTAAGAGTTCCTTCTGTTTCATAGTAGCATAGTATTCCTTTCTGTAGATGTACCATAGTTTTTTAATCCACTCATCAGCTGATGGGCATTTAGGCTGTTTCCAAATCTTAGCTATGGTGAATTGTGCTGCTATGAACATAGGGGTGCATATATCATTTCTGATTGGTGTTTCTGTTTTCTTGAGATATAGTCCTAGAAGTGATTTTACTGGGTCAAATGACAGTTCCGTTTTTAAATTTTTGAGGAAACACCATACTGTTTTCCACAATGGCTGTGCCAGTCTGCAATTCCACCAGCAGTGAAGTAGGGTTCCTTTTTCTCTGCATCCTCTAAAGCACTAATCATTTATTGATTAGTTGATGATAGCCATTCTGACAGATGTGAGGTGGTACCTCGTTGTCATTTTGATTTACATCTCTCAGATGATTAGTGACTTTGAGCATGTTTTCTTGTGGCTCTTGGCTTTCTGAGTATCCTCTTTCAAAAAGTGTCTATTTATGTCGTTTGCCCATTTTTTGATTCGGTTACTTATCATCCTTTTGTTAAGTTGTATGAGTTCCCTATAAATGTTGGCGATTAAACCCTTATCGGAGATAACATTGGCAAATATGTTCTCCCATGCAGTGGGCTTTCTTGTTGTTTTGTTGATGGTTTCTTTTGCTATGCAGAAACTTTTTATTTTGAGATAGTCCCAGTTGTTGATTTTCTCCTTAGTCTCTCTTTCGCTAGGATCTGTGTCTGTAAAGCTATTGCTATGACCTATGTCTGCTATTTTGCTGCCTATGGAGTCTTGTAGGGTTATTATTGTCTCCAGTCTTACATTCAAGTCCTTTAGCCATTTTGAGTTGTCTTTGTATATGGTGTAATTTGGTGATCTAGTTTCTTTCTTTCTTTCTTTCTTTCTTTCTTTCTTTCTTTCTTTCTTTCTTTCTTTCTTTCTTTTTTTGCATGTATCTGACCAAATTTCCCAGCACCATTTACTAAAGAGGCAATTTTGACTCCATTTGTATGTTCTTGCTTCCTATGTCAAATGTTAAGTCAGTGTAATGGCTTGGGTCAATTGCTAGATCATCTATTCTGTTCTATTTGTCTATATGTTTGTTCTTGTGCCAGTACCAGGCAGTTTTGAGAACCATGGCTTGGTAATATAGTTTAATGTATAGTTAATATAGGTATTGTGATCCCTCCAACTTTGTTCTTTCTCAGGACAGCTGTGGCTATTCAGGGTCTTTTTTTATTCCAGATGAATTTTTGGAGAGTTTGTTCTAGATCTTTGAAATATGCTGCTGGTATTGCATTGAATCTATAGATTGCTTTTGGTAGTATGGACATTTAAATGATGTTGATTCTACCAATCTATGAATATGGGATGTTCTTCCATTTGTTTATGTCTTGCTCTATCTTTTTTTTTTCAATGTCCTGTAGTTTTCTGAGTATAGGTCTTTTACATCCTTGGTTAAGTTTATTCCTGTGTATCTTAGTTTTTTTTGGTGCAATGGTAAATGGGATTGTTTTTTTATTTATCTTTCTGTGAGTTCATTATTGGTGTATAAAAAGACCATAGATTTATGGGCATTAATTTTGTATCCTGCTACATTGCCAAATTTATTTATTAGGTTTAGTAGTTTTTTGAAGGAGTTTTGGGGGTTTTCTATGTATAGTATCATGTCATTTGCAAATAAAGATTGTTTTACGTCTTCTTTTCCAATTTGCATACCTTTTATTTCTTCTTCTTGTCTGATCACTATGGCTAGTACTTCTAGTACTATGTCAAACAGGAGTGGTGAAAGTGGGCACTGTGCTGAGAATTTTTATCAAGAAAGGGTGTTGGATTTTGTCAAATGCTTTTTCTGAATCAATTGATATGATTATGTGATTTTTATTTCTCAGTTTGTTTATGTGATGTATCACATTTATTGATTTGCAGATATTGTACCATCCTTACATTCCTGGAATAAATCCCACTGGGTCATGGTGTATGATCTTCCTAATGTATTGCTGAATACAATCTGCTAGGATTCTGCTGAGGATTTTGGCATTTATGTTCATGAGGGATATTGGCCTATAATTTTCTTTCATTGTGTTGTCTTTATCTACTTTTGGCATTAGGGTAATGCTGGCTTAATAGAAAAAGCTTGGAAGTGTTCTTTCCTCTTGAATTTTTTGGAATAGTCTGAGTGTGATAGGTTTTAGTTCTTGTTTGAATGCTTGGTAGAACTCCTTGTAATGCTGTCCAGACCAGGGCTTTTGTTTGCTGTAAGATTTTTGATCACTGTTTCAATTTCTTTGGTAGTTATCAGCCTATTCAGGTTTTTTTATTCTTCTTGGTTGAGTTTTGGGAGCTTGTTTTTTTCTGAGACTATGTCCATTTCATCTAGATTGTCCTTTTTATTGGAATAGAGTTGTTCATAGTATTTTTTTTAATATTTTTTTTTATTTCTGCGGGATCAGTTGTTACATCACGTCTTTCATTTCTGATTTTGTTTATTTGGGTCCTCTCTCTTTGCTTCTTGGTGAGCCTGGCTAGAGGTTCATCAATCTTGTTTATCCTTTCAAAGAACTAGCTCTTGGTTTTATTGATCTTTTCTATTGTGTTCTTTTTAAATCTTTATTTTGCTTATTTCTGTTCTGATCTTTATTATTTCCTTCCTTCTGCTTATGCTGGACTTTTATTGTTGCTGTCTTTCTAACTCTTTGAGTTGTAGGGTTAGGTAATTTATAACCATTATTTCTTGTTTTTTGTGTTAGGCTTGTAGAGCTATGAACTTCCCTCTTGAGATTGCTTTTACTGTGTCCCATGTATTTTGGATTGTTGTATTTTCATTGTCATTTGTTGAAATGACACTTTTCATTTCTTCTTTGATCTCTCTGGTAACCCAGTTATTGTTTAATAGCATGCTATTTAGCCTCCAGGTGTTTGATTTATTTTTATTATTTTTATTGTAGTTGATTTCCAGTTTTATGCCATTGTGATCTAAGAGGATGCTTGATATGATTTCTATTTTGTTGAATTTGAAAAGTCTTTGCCTGTGACCCAATATGTGGTCTATCTTTGAAAATGACTCATGTGCACTTGAGAAGAATGTATAATCTGTGGCTTTGGCATGAAATGTTCTGAAGATGTCAATTAATTCCATCTGGTCTAGTGAGTCATTTAGGATTGATGTTTCTTTGCTGAGTTTTTGTTTATAGGATTTGTACAAATGGTGATAGTAGGGTATTAAAGTCCTCCACTATGACTGTATTGCTGTCAATCTTGCCCTTGATATCCTCCAGAAGTTTTTTTATGTTTTTGGATGCTCCTGTATTGGGTGCATATATGTTTACCAGAGTCATTTCTTCTTGTTGGATTGCTCCCTTCATTATTATGAAATCTCCTTTCTTATCTCATGTTATGTCCTTCACTTTGAGATCTAATTTGTCTGATATAACATGATTTGTCATGTTTTTTCCTACTTCTAATTTGCTGATGTGGTCCTCAGTCTCTTCTAGTCTGCTGTTTAAGCTTTACATTGTGTTCTTTATTGCAGCTGTCAATCATTTCACTCCAAAAAAATGTTAAAAATATAAAGACTAACAAAGTCAAATTCTAATAAGGAGGTGGAATAAACAGAACATTCATTAAGTTCTTGTGAGACTATAAAACAATTTTGATCAAGTAAGACATTCCCTTACTCTATGCTAACAACAGCAACAACAACAAAAACATACCTCCCTTCTGCTTACACTGGGCTTTTCTTGTTGCTCACTTTCTAACTCTTTGAGTTGTAGGGTGAGATAATTTAGTACCATTGTTTCTTGCTTTTTTGAGACAGGCCTCTAGAGCTATGAATTTCCCTCTCAAGACTGCTTTCACTGTGTCCCATAGATTTTGGATTGTTGTGTTTTCATTGTCCTTTGTTGCCATGATGCTTTTTATTTTTTCTTTGATCTCTCTGATAACCCACTTATTGTTTAATAGCATGCTATTTAGCCTCCAGGTGTTTGATTTTTTTCATTGTTTTTGTTGTTGATTTCTAGTTTTATGCCAATGTGATCTGAGATAGTGCTTGATATGATTTCTATCTTTTTGAATTTGAAGAAACTTTGCCTGTGACGCAATATATGGTCTATCTTTGAAAATTATCCATGTGCACTTGAGAAGAATGTATATTCTGTAGCTTTGGGGTGAAATGTTCTGAAGATGTCAATTAATTCCATCTGGTCTAGTGAGTCATTTAGGATTGATTTTCTTTGCTGATATTTTGTTTGAAGAATTTGTCCAATGGTTATAGTGGGGTATTAAAGTCCCCTACTATGACTACATTGCTGTCAATCTTGCCCTTGATATCCTCCAAAAGTTTTTTTATGTTTTTGGGTGCTCCTGTATTAGGTGTGTATATGTTTATCAGAGTTATATTTTCTTGTTGGATTGCTCCCTTTAGTGTTATGAAGTGGCCTTCCTTATCTCTTGTTATGTCCTTCACGTTTAGATCTAATTTGTCTGATATAAGTATTGCTACCCCAGCTGTTTTTTTCATTTCCATTCACCTGAAAAAATCTTTTTCCATCCCTTCACCATCAGTGTGTGTGTGTCCTTTTTCCTGAGGTGAATTTCCTGTAGACAGCAGATATATGAGTCATGTTTTCTTATCCACTCGGCTACCCTATGTTTTTTTATTGGGGCATTTAATCAATTAACATTTAAAGTTATTATTGATAGGTACTTGTTTGTTTTCATTTTTATTCTTTATGCCTGTGTTCCTTCTTCATTTCCTACTTCTTATTTTTACAGCAGACCCTCTAGCATTTCTTGCATTGCTGGTTTGGTGGTAATAAACTCCCTTAGTCCATTTTTTGTCTGTGAAGCTCCTGATTTCACCCTCAATTTTGATTGATAGCCTTGCTGGGTACAGTATTGTTGGATTCAGACCCTTCCTTTGCATGACTTTGTATATTTCATTCCATTTCCTTCTGACCTGATGTGTTTCTGTGGAGAAATCAGTTAGTAGTCTGATGGGAGATCCTTTGTAGGTAACTTTCTGTTTCTTTCTGGCCACTTTTAAGATTCTTACTTTGTCACTGGTGTTTGCCAATTTAATTATAATGTGCTTTGGCATTGATCTTTTGGGGTTCATTTTTTGGGAGACTCTCTGAGCTTCTTGGATTTGTATGAGGTTTTTCTTCCATATATATGGAAGTCTTTTGACATTATTTCTTCAAGCAGGTTTTGTATTCCTTGCTCAATTTACTCTCCTTCTGGCACCCTTATTATGCGGATATTGTTTCATTTTGTATTGTCCCAAAGTTCCCCTAGTCTCTCCTACTGTTTTTAAGTTTTTGCCCTAGATGCTGCTATGCTTGGTTATTTTTTCTTACTTTGTTTTCTAGCTTGCTAATGCAATCCTCTGCTTCTTCTAGTCTACCATTGATGCTTTCTATTGAGTTCCTTATAGTAGTAATGCCAATTTTCATTTCTTCTTGATTCTTCCTCATTTCCTCTTCATTTTTACACAAATTGCTGGATTTGTCTTCTATTCTTTTCAGTGACCTTATGACTATTTCTCTGAATTCTTTCTCTGACATATTGCTTGCCTCCATTTCATTTACTTCCTTTTCTGGTGATTCCTCCTTTTTTTTCATATGTAGACTGTTTCGTTGTCTCCCCATGATCTCTCTTCTCTGGGTGCCTGGTTTTGTAGCTTTCTCTCCCCTTTTCCTAGGTGAAATCTGACCTCTCCGTGAGAAGGTGGATAGCTCCTCTGAATCCGTGTATTCACACTGCTAGAGATTGTTAAATTCTTTATAGGTAACCTTAGACAAAGAAACTGCGAAGTGCTCATGGCCCATAAATTTCAAGCATACTGATAAATGAAGATAGTAATATAAATTTATATATATATATATATATATATATATATATATATATATATATAATTAGGTTATTAAACTGTTCACAAGCTACTGTTCACAGGCTTGCATAATGCAACTTGTCAAAATCCTGAGGGGACTTTTTGCATACTAGGCTTTTATATATACTAGGCGTACCGATTAATAATGTGGATTTTATAATCAAAGAAAACATGATAATTTCAAAAGAAACATCGAAAGTGCTTTATTCAAAGTAATGTCCATCTCTGGCTACACATTTCCCCATCTTTCAGGTAATTTGTGGATACTGTCCCAATAGAAATTTTCTTTTTTTGAAACAAAGCATTCAGAGACCCAATTATTCACTTCTTCATATGTTTTGAAGTGCTGCTCAGAAAGTGCTTGTGCCATTGATTGGAATAAGTGGTAATCTGAAGGAGCAAGGTCTGATGAATACAGTGGGTGGGTTAATACTTCCCAGGCAAGCTCTTTTAATGTGTTTTTAACTGATTTTGAAGTGTGTGATGGTGCATCACCATGAAGCAAAATTACTTTGCCATGTTTTCTGGCACATTCTGGTCATTTCACATTCAAGTGTGGTTCAAATTGATTATTTGTTGTTGGTAGTGATCACTATTAACAGTTTCATTTGGTTTTAGAAACTCATAATACACCACACCTTTCTGATCCCACTAAATGCAGAGCATTGTCTTCTTTCCTAAGGGATTTCGCCTTACAGTGGATGTTGATGTTTGACCTGGATCAACCCATAATTTTGTGCAGTTAGGATTCTCAAAATAAATCCATTTTTTATTGCCAATCACAATTCGATGCAAAAAAGACTTTCTTTCATGCCACTGAAATAACTTTACTGATAACTTTTCAGTTTTCCAATTGTCTTTCGTTCAGTTGATGTAGCACCCTTTTTTTTCTTTTAAAATCTTTCTAATTGCTTGTAAATGATTGGAAATTGTTTGCTAAGCAATGTTTAATCTTTCTGTAAGTTGTTTTTGAGTTTGACACGCATCTTCATTCAAAAATGCTTGTAATTGTTGGTCTTTAAACTTTTTCAGTTGACCTGGATATTCTTTGTCTTTCACATGGAAATCATCACTTTTAAAGCATTTAAACTAGAGTTCACAAGTATCTTGAGATGGAGCATGTTCAACATAAACTTCCTGAAGTATTCAGTAACACTTTCTTCAAAATAAAGTAATGAATTATAACTTCCCACAAATGCTCTTTTTCTTGGCATGAAATTTGACATTTTTAAGTGTAAAAATATCTATGATATTAATATCTTCAGCAAATTTGACATATGAAGTTTTGAAGCTTGTTGTCAATACAACAAAGTAGCATACATATCAAATCGCATATATATCAACATATGTGTAACTCCATCTATTGAAAAAAAAATCCACATTATTAACTGTTACACCTAGTATATATACAGATATGATTAAACCATTCCATGTGCCAAGCATAGCATTTAAACTCTGAATGTGGTTACTCAGCATGACTAAGCTATTATACCTAGCTTCTGTGTGCAGAAATAAGAGTGAAAGAAAAAGGATCAAGAAAGGGAAGTTTAATGTGTTTGCTCATCTAAATGTAGCTAAGCTTCTACTTAAAAAAAAAAGTACCAGTAGAATCTACACCTTATCATGAAAAATAGATAAAAATAAAATGGACTTTGTTGAGCTGTTAATTTTTTCAAGCACAGAAGTTTGTCCTTTCATGCAATTTTAGGATCTTATAGAATTATTCTTCATTAAATGCATCAAGACATTGTATAATCTATTTTCATCATTAGACCAGAGAGTTAACATCATCTAAAGAAAAGCCATAGTAACTCAAGTATAATTTTTATGTGATGCACTCAAAGAAATAATTGTAATGAATGAGACATCACCATTAAAACTAGAGGGCATTTTCAAATGAATAATAGCTTAACATGAAAATGGAATTAAATCCCAGAAAAAAAAAGAGACAAAAATAATTTAACAGCATTGTTAATATACAGTTAGTTCATTTTTTCATTCCACTTCATTTATCATGGTCCACACAGTAAAAAAAAGTCTGATGCAATGGCAGTCTTATGATAAGCACAGCTGCAGTGATTACTCTCAGTTCACTTCAGATTTTCCCATTGAGACAGCTACCCCAAGGCCCTTAAATCATCCTAATTAATGATTACCACAAAGGCAAGGTACTCTATATGAAAAAGGCATTGAATTGAAAACCCTAGTCATATATATAACCACAGACAAATGAGAACTTTTCAATTTTAGTATTTATGTAAAATGAGAAATCCTGGAGACCAGATAGAAATAGAAAACATAAAATTTTTTATTAAAGTAGTTTAATTTCTTTATTGAATTTACTGAGGTGACACTGGTTAATTATACAGGTGCGCAGTTTTACAACACATCATCTATACACTGTATTGTGTCTTCACCACCTCAAGTCAAGTCTCCTTCTATCACTATTTAGCCCCTTTATACTCTCTTCTACCTCCACCCCCTCCACCACCAGGTAGTTTACTTTCTTAAAGACATAGTTTTTAAAGCCAAAATTTAATATTTCTCTCTGTAATCAGATTCTTTGCTACCTGAGAGATAGATTAATTTTAAATTTTATCTAAATAACAGTTTAAACTCCTGATGCTTATAATGCCAGTTAGAATTTAATAAATGCCCTTTATAAACAAAAGTAAGATAGATGTGCACAGTGTGGCATTAATGGTTGAAATTTCAAACAAACTGTCAGTAAATCCTTTATATTCCAACTATCTTATTGTTCTACAAATCCTTGAATTATGTTGTTAAACCCTACTCACTATTTTTTAAAAAAATGTATTCTGGGTGAGAAAAAATATAGAATCCAGTGTGTTAGAGTAACATGTGGAAAATCAGAACCCTTAGATCAATTTCCCCAGAACTTTCAAAATCTTCACTTGTATCTATTATCCTTTTAAAAACTGAATGTCGCTGCCCAGCTGGATGGCTCAGTGGTTGAACATTGACCTTTGA
Organism: Murina feae; assembly: GCA_004026665.1. NCBI lineage: Eukaryota > Metazoa > Chordata > Mammalia > Chiroptera > Vespertilionidae > Murina > Murina feae. The sequence goes on from PVJC01015536.1 coordinate 24,297, forward strand.
ACCAGGAGGTCATGGTTCAATTCCCAGTCAGGGCACATGCCCAGATTGCAGGCTTGATTCTCAGTGCAGGAGGCTGTCAATCAATGATTCTCTCTCATCTTTCATGTTTCTATCTTTCTCTGCCTCTCCCTTCCTCTCTGAAATCAATAAAAATATATTAAAAACAAAAAAAACATGAATGTTGGATTGCTTGATAAATCTTAACAGATTATTTATCCTAATACTTGAAAAATATTACACAATAACATGCTAATTAAATGAAATCTTTATCATTCTAAAACAACATAAAAGTATAACCTTTATGCAGTATTATTGTCTTAGAATACAGCTGACATAGCCAAAACAAAGAACAAACAGGTAAAATTATAGACTTAGAAATTAATATATCAAAATCTAGGTATGACAAAAATAAAACTGGAATAATACTTGCTGAAGGGTTGCACATTGTTTTTGTTGTTTCCCATTGACGAGGATACAGAAGTTTCCTGGAAAGTGGTGAGGAAGAAAGCCACAAAGTTAGATATTAATGCCAATCTCTAAAGAAGGGAATTTATATTCTAACCCTCTTCTGAGTCAAATATTTGATGTGGGGATTAAAGGAAAAAAAGATCTGTGAATGCCAAAATCTCAATTAAGTCTGGAGTTATGAGAGCAATTACTTTTTTTCCCAAGTAAGTTCCAGATTTTTTTTTTTTTAGCCTTGTAGAGAATTCCCATGCCCACAAGGTGAAGAACAATGAGTTGCAAATGCCTGCAGAACTCCAGGAATCTCAAATCTCATCCTGACAGTAGCCTCACAGAGACCCTGAAGGCTCAGCCCAGAGAAGTAGATAGAGAGGACAGAGGATGGGGCAGCAGACATCAGCATGGACTGATACTAAAGAACAGGCAGGACTGAGAATAGACAACAAAGATCAGTGTAGAAGACCTGCTGACTAGAGACAAGAGCGAAGAATAGATAATGATGCAGCAATGGGTTTCTAACTGAGACAATTGCAATTTAGTACCTGGTGTTATTTCCTGATCTCCCAGCCAAGACCTTGACACTATGTTGGCCAATTAGAACTTACATACAACCTCAAAGATAACAGGGTGTATGAGTTAACTATTGGGTGTAGCATATTACCATGAATTTAAGATCTAACTTCTATTAGTTTTTAGTTCTATGGGAAAAAAAGTACAGAGCACCACACTGAGTTGTCTGATCAGAGTATCAGAGGGCTGAAATGTTGAAGGTTTTAGCGTCTATGTTCATCAGGGACATTGGTCTATAATTCTCTTTCTTTGCAGTGTCTTTATCTGATTTAGGGATTACGGTAATTCTGGCCTCATACAAAGAGCTTGCAAGCGTTCCTTTCTCTTGAATGTTCTGAAATAGTTTGAAGAGGATAGGTGTTAGTTCTTCTTTGAATGTTTTGTAAAACTTCCCTGTTTTGGAGTTTTGGGGTTTTGCTTGTTTATTTGTTTGTTTTTATTACTGCTTCGATTTCATCAGTAGTTATCAGCCTATTTGGGTTTTCTGATTCTTCCTGCTGAGTTTTAGAATATTTTATTTTTTAGGAATATGTCCATTTGGTGAAGTTGTCCAGTTTTTTGGAATATACTTGTTCATAGTATTTTTTAGGATCCTTTGTATCTCTGAAGGGTCAGTTGTTACTTCACCTCTTTTGTTTCTGATTTTGTTTATTTGGGTCCTCTCTCTTGCTTCTTGGTAAGTCTGGCAAGAAGTTCATCAGTCTTGTTTATCCTTTCAAATAATCAGCTCTTGTTTTATTGATCTTTTGTATTTTTATTTTGTTGTTTTGTTTTTGTTTTTGTTTGTCTGGATCTCATTTATTTCCAGTCTGATCTTTATTATTTCCTTTCTTCTACTGATCTGGACTCTTCTCGTTGCTGATGCAGTTCCTTACTCTTTCTGGCATTGTTTACATCCTAAATGTAAATAATCTTCTTTTACCTAAATCTGGAGCTATCCAATTTTGTCTACTTTCCTTAGCTCATGCCTGAGACTGTTGAGTAGGACATCAAGAAATACCATAGTACATAAATTATAGTCAGAGAGGTTCTAGGATACCAGTTTTCTCTCTCCAACCAATTCACTTACCACCTGGGTGATCAAACTCAGGTGAGATTCAAGTACCAGTGTCAGAAGTGCACCTGGGGAAAATTCAAAGACACAGCAGGATCTGTAAATATTCTTCAGAACCTAAGGAGGGATAAGAAAGAATAGAAGGTGCTTTGAAGAGTACTCTCAATTCCACTTCCTGTAAGAGTGCTCAGATACTTATAGACCATCAGGGTTTCTCTCTCAAATTGCTGCTTGAAGAACCCTCCATTTTGACAGGCAGCTGAGAACCAGAGTCACCTGAGAATTACCATTCCCACAACCCCCTATGAAAGTAAAACAGAATTCTTGAAGGCCTCTACACTGATACTACTTTCCTTAGAAACACAAACACACAATTAATTTACACTAGTTTTAAATGTGAAAGTACTAAGCTACAAATATAATTAATCTGGTATAGGGCTGCTGCTTTTACCTTATAAAATAGGGAATAAATTAGATGCTCAGTAAATGTCTTTCCTTGGTGATAGTTACCCAAATATTTATTACTCCTAATTATCTGGCTCTATACATGATGCCAAGAGTTAGTTCTATAAATGAACCAAGACAGAACCAGTCTCCTTTAGGACACAGGGGGACTGAATAATTTGAAGAAAGACACTCTTCAATCAGCATCAGACACATGAAATAGCTTCTAGATTTATTTAATTCATACTTTGTTTTTAAAGAAGACTGAGCTATTTATTTCTCTCCTATGGGCAAACTCAGAAAATAATGAACAAAATGTCAGAGAGAATGAAGAAAAATGATGATAGTCCCCAGCAGAATAAATACACCTTTTGCAGAAAGAAAGTTACCAGAGTCACTCTAAGCCCCAAGTTACCCACTGCTGTGAGACATAGATCTGAGCTGAGAGCATTGCTGAAAGAACTTGGGTAAATGAGGATTTGTATTTATAATGAAACTAGAGGCTCGGTGCACAAAATTCGTGCACTTGGGGGATGGAGGGTTCCCCAGCCCTGCGATTGATCTCCCCAAAGAGGTAGGCCCCTCCCACCCACCTGGGGTTCATTGATGGATTGCCCCAAAGAGGTAAGCTGGAGCCAGGGGTCCCGCTCTGCTGCATGGAGCCGCCAGGACCTGCCTCCATGCTGCATATGCAGCATCAAGTCCTTATCCACCCGCACGCACCAGCTGTGCATGCAGCCAGCCTCCTGGTGATGGATTACCACAGCGTGAGGGCATGACGACTGCACATGCTTTTATTAGTATAGATAGCATCAGTAAAGATTGATAATCTTTCAAAAACAGGCTCGAGTCTCAAATCTCTAGATGATAGCTCAATTTTCCTAAATGTGTTTTGTATCTTTGGGCCACGTTCCACCCTTGGAGAGCTTAGAGACTCCTTATTGATGGCGCTTTAGGTTTGAGCTCTAATGTAGGACAAATGGCCTTCTCAATATGCACATAGATTAATGTTAAAATTTTTGAACTGCTTCTTCAACATGTGCCAGAGAATGCAGCTTTTTGTTTTCATTTGTCAATTTTTTAATGTTGCCTCACATTTAAAACTTCATGCACAGCCACTTTCAAAAAAATTATTCAATAATCACTTAACAATAAGTGAATATTGACCATCCTGAGTAATATTTATTAGATCCTGCTCACAGACCTCCTCTTGTCTCAAAATTCATCTTTGACATCCCCAGTTCCAAGGCTCTGTTGACACTTTCTCCACAAAATCATTTATAGCTTTACTAATGCACCTCAGATCCTATTTCACAAAACTTTCTCCTAAGACCTGAATCCAAGTGAGTCCCCCTTTTCTCAATTCTAATAGCAGTTTTAACTGCATTATTTAGACAGAGTAGTTCTTCTTCCCCACAGGGCTTGTGACTGTCTTGGTAAATCCCTGCGGTATGTTGAATATGGCCAAAGATATCACATACTAGTCCCAGGAATTTATAAATGTTACCTGATTTGGATAAAAGGTCTTTTTAGAGGTAATGCAGTTAAGGATTTTGAGATGAGGAGATTGCCCTGGATTATCCAGGAGGTCTCCAAATGCCATCACAAGTGTCTTTATAAAAGAGAAACAGAGGGAGATAGCACATGTACACAGAAGAGAAGGTAATGTGAACACGTTGTTTGTGGGAAACATGTAAACTCATCATATCGCTTTTTATACCAAAGTGCAGGAGACGAGTTTTTTTCCAAAAACGATGAGTAGAGACAGGCGTCAAATACGGAGGGCCTGGCATTTCAACAACAATGAAAATGTGCAAGACAACTCAGATAGACTTTGCAAAATCAGACCATTATTGGATTTCTTTCTTCCCGTTACAACGCGATTTGCTTGGAAAATGCCCGCTTACATTGGGTGAAGACAGAGGTAAAGATTGGAGTGATGTGCCCACAATCCAAGGAATGTCGATAGCTAGAGTCATTGAAAGGAACACAACCCTGCTGACCATAATTTCAGTCTTGTGGCCTCCCGGATTATGAGAGGATATATTTCTGTAGCTTTAAGCCCCTAGTTTGTGGTAACTTGTTACAGTCTATTCATTTTATTTCTTCTGTCTACTTTATGTTGATTTCTTATTTAACATTATTGCTTGCCTATATATTTATTTCTTAAAATTTACATTAATTTTAACCTACCCTTATATTCTTTCCCTGTTCACTTTAAATCCAGGTGTACTTCTTCATGCTATTAATTATCACCTGCTCTATTAGTTAGAGTAATGCTAGCTGCTAACAGAAATAAACCCCAAAATCTCAGTAATTTCAGATACAATAACTTATTTCTTACTCATATTAATATTCCAGTATACTTCCAGGCCTTAGGATTCTGCTCTACTCAATTATTTTGAACTCCTGATGACAGAAATTTGATCCTAATTCTATACTTTCAACTGGATGTTAACATCAGGCTAAAAGAAAAATAACATAGAGGACCATGCATGGTGGTGGAATACATATATGCTCATAGCTCCGTCAAATGGAAGAAAAGGTAGGAAATGCCCTCTAGCCATAAGACGACATGTATAAGACTCTCCCTTCACTGAAAAAGATATCAAATATATATGCTACCAGGTTTCCCATGTTTCTCTCATGAATCAATTCATCAGCCATACACACATACTACCTAATATTCAAAAGTACATGCAGAAGGAAAAAGAAAAAGGAAATTTGTAAATATGCTAATTATCTTACCTGTTTTTGTGATGTGTAATTTTATTTTCTGAAATTAATCTAAAGTATAATTCCAAATGTTTGCCAGTTTGGCCCTTGTCACTCGGAGACTAGCCACATTTTCTGATTAGTTCTGAATGCTTTCTCATGCGCTGTATACTCCATGAAGCAGGGCAAGGCTAAGAAGGCTTAACTAGTTCCGAAAGCACTGCTGAGCTTCCACACAGCATTAGTTGATGTGATCTTACAATGCCTCTCAAATATTCCATGTAATCCTTTTAAAAAGTTTTCATGAAAATAATAATAAATCAAATGAAATTTTCTGGTAGATATCCACAAATAATGTGCATTATTTTATCTGGGGAAATAAAATTACTTAGAGAAGTAAAAGCTAACATATCAACACTCCAGGATCACCAAATTTCTTCATTATTCATTTTGCTCCATAGTTCCAGAATGGAGTAAAGGCTGGGAATTAGCAAACTTGCATTATTTAATTCAGTGTAAAACACTGCTGAACAGGATCATAATTCTGTAGCAGCTCAACTATGGTTGAGGATTAGGCTGAGGATTGGGTTAAGAAGGTTAATCAAAACCCAAAAAGGACACAGAAGTGAATTGCAATGCATCACAAAGCACCAGCACTACCTTGGGTGTTATGAGATATATTTTATAGCCGGTCCTTACTAAATGGGGAGGTATTTTAGTGTCACTATAATTTACATTTAATGGAAATTTTAATACATAATTTACCACATCATTGTCTTAAAATTTCTACTTAACTCTGCTTTTTAAAAGATTTTTAATTCATTTCTTTTCAATCTTTACTGTTGATAGTATTACAGATGTACACCCCTTTTATTCTCCATTGCCCTTCTTCACCCAGATCCCATCCTGCCCCAGGCCTTCACCACCCTATTGTCTATGTCCAGGGGTAACATATATATGCGTATAAGTTCTTCAGTTAATCTCTCCCCTGAAACACTCTTCTTCTCCTCTTCCTCCTCCTCCTCCTCCTCCTCCTCCTTCTGGAATACCCTTCAACATTTCATGTAATACTGGTTTGATGGTGTGAAACTCCTTTACTTTTTACTTGTCTGTGAAACTCTTTATCTGACCTTTAATTCAAAATGATAGCTTTGCGGGGTAGAGTAATCTTGGTTGTAGATCCTTGCTTTTCATCACTTTGAATATTTATTGCCACTCCCTTCTGACTACAGAGTTTCTGTTGGGAAATCAGCTGATGGTCATATGGGCACTCCCATATAGGTAATGAACTGCTTTTCTCTTGCTGCTTTTAAGATTCTCTCTTTCTCTTTAACCATTGGCATTTTTATTATGATTTGTCTTAGTGTATGCCTCTTTGGATTTCTTTATTTGGGACTCTCTGCACTTCCTGGATTTGTAAGTCTATTTCTTTCACCAGATAGGGGGTGTTTTCTATCATATCACTAGATAGGTTTTCAATTTCTTTTTCCCTCTCTTTTCCTTTCTGAACCCCCATTATGCAAATGTTGATACACTTGATGTTGTCTCAGAAGCTCCTTACACTATCTTCATATTGTTGTATTATTTTTTCTTTTTTCTCTCCTGATTGGGTGTTTTTTGCTTTCTCATATTCCAAATTGCTGATTTGATTCTAGGAGTCCTCTACTCAACTATTGATTTCCTGTACATTATTACTCATTTCTGACTGTTCTTTTTATGTCTTTGATGTCCTCATTAATTTTCTTGAAATTCCCATTAAGTTCCTTGAGCAACCTTATAACCATATTTTGAACTCAATATCTAGTAGTTTGTTTGCTTCTATTTCATAGTTTTCTTTTCTGGAGATTTCTTCTGTTCTTTCATTTGTGACATATGTTTCTTGTTGTTTTTGTCTCTGCATTTTGGCTGCTTCCCTGTGTTTGTTTCTATGTATTAGTAAAGTTGGGATGTCTCCTGGAATTGGTAGCGTGGCCTCGTGTAGTAAGTGTCCTAGAAGGCTCAGTGGCCCAGCCTCCCCCGTAACCTAAGCTGGGCACTCTAGGTGCACCCTGTGTGGGCTGTGTGCACTGTCCTGTTGTATATAAGCATTGGTTGCTATTGGTGTCACTGGGAGGAATTGACTCCCAGCCCAATTGGCTGTGAGGACCAGTTGTGACTATAGTGGAAGAGCTGCTGTGCAGAAGCTGACCCTATGGAACAGGACTTACTTCAGTGGGGCTTTGTTGCTCACTGGGTCTGCCCCTTGATTGTGTTGCTTATGGATGTGGTAGAGATGTAACCTGGTATGGTCTGAAGCTGTCCACCAGGTGCATAGGCTCTGTGGCCCTGAGCAGTGCAAAGTCAACCACTGCCTGTGCTCTTGCCTGAGACCACCTGGCATGAGCTACAGAGTGATCTGTAGATGGCTGCTACTTGATTTGAACTTAGAAGTGCTCAGGAGAGGCCAAGGTGTGAACCTTGGCAAGCAGCCATTAGTGCTGGGCCTGGGGCCACTTATTGAAAGGTATGTTGCACACTTGAGTCCTTCTGCTCATTGTTTGCGAGATTTTAGGAAAGTCTGAAGCCTGAACCAAAACAGACCATTCATATGGAAAAGGTACTGTGAACAACTTGGGTGGGGCTTCAAATTGGGTGGGGCAGGATCTCAGGGAATCACCAGGGTGAAGAAAATACTATGGACCAGGTTAATGGAGACTCAGATATGGTGCCCACCAGTCAGCTCTTTGAGGGGGAGACTCAGCACCCTTGTTTGGGAGAAAGCTTCCCTGACTTTCTTCCCTGAAGCCAAACAACTCAGTTCCTCTCCATATGTCCCTGAATTCCCCCAAGCTGCCTTCCTAGTCCTACAGTGAGTCCAAGTAAGTTCATACATGTGCCCTTCAAGTAAGGTGACCAGATTTAAATCGGTATACCATTGACCGGGGGGGTTCTTTATCTTTCTTTTATTTTTTCTTATTTTTTTTTATTATTACTTAAAATATTACAAAGAGTAATCAGGACTTTTTTAAAACACCGTGGGACACGGGACAAACTGTTAGAAAGCGGGACTGTCTCGCCAAAAGCGGGACGTCTGCTCACCTTACTTTAAGGGTAACTGCCTGGGTCTCCAGCAGCTTCGTGTAACTCAGCCACAGTTTCCGTTAATGTTTATAGCTGGAAGTTATGAAGACTTCTCTTCCCAATACTGGGACCCTGAGCTGGAGGCCTGGTGTGGGGCTGGGGTTACTTGGTCATCATGGAAGGCCTCCTCTCAATTAAAAGCTTGACACACATGGGTATGCTACTAGACTGTTCCAGTATAACCAGTCCCTCTTACCAGTCTTAATGTGCTTTCTGCTTTAGTTCTCTAGTCGTAAGATATTCAGCCAGATATCAGGTGGGTCTGAATGATGGCTGTTCTGTATTTTAGTTGTAATTTTGATATGGCTGTGGGAGGATGTATCAGTGTTTGCCTATGCTGCCATCTTGGTTCCTCCCCTGGAAAACTGATTTTTAGAGAAAGAGGAAAAGAGAAACATGATGTGAGAGCCCTACATGGATTGGCTACCTTCTGCAGGCCCTATTGTGGTTCAAGCCCACAACCCAGGCCTGTGCCCTGATTAGGAATCCAACCAGCTACCTTGTAATACACTGGAGTGCCCAGTCAACTGAGCCTCACCAGCCAGGGCTATTTCACTTTACTTTTTTAAAAAATATATATTTTATTGATTTCTTATAGAGAGGAAGGGAGAGGGATGGAGAGTTAGAAACATTGATGAGAGAGAAACATCAATCAGCTGCCTCCTGCACACCCCCCACTGGGGATGTGTCTGCAACCAAGGTACATGTCCTTGACCGGAATCGAACCTGGGACCCTTGAGTCCACAGGCTGACACTCTATCCACTGAGCCAAACTGGTCAGGGCCACTTTACCTTTTTATAACATGTCTTCCTCTGTCCTTTTTCCTTTAATTAGCACTGAATTCCCAATATTTTAAGTTTGTTCATGGGATAGTTGGTGTATACTGCATTGAAGCAATCCATAGATTTTTAGAATAGGTATTTATCTTTGTAAATCTATTATTACAGCTTAAATTAGAAAATAGAGCTCCTTTTTGTGTGAAATAGAGTATAAGGCAGGTTTATTCTGACCCCATCTATAAGTTCATTATTAAAAGTGCTGGAAGAAACTCAGGATACCAGCTTCATCTTAACAGATTCATGGCATGCCATGAGTCAAGCTGCAATATCACTGTTTCCGCAAGAAGACAAGTTTTATGTGAATGCCATGTAAGTGAAAATTAGTATCTGGTATTAAACAAGTAATATCATAAGTTTATTTTAAGATTTTTAAATAACTGGAATGCGATTATAATAATATAATATAATTCAAATGGGGAAATCAAAACACACAAAATACATTTTAGTTACTTTGCCAATATGATAAGTGAATCTATAATGGCCCAGAGAACTCTTAGGCATGTTCATATTTATCATCAAAGGTTGTTAGCAAGGGATTGAAATGCCAGCTGTAGAGAAAATGCAGCCCATATTAAAAGTTTCAGTAAAAAATACAAACTGTTTTCATTCCATTAAAGAACATATAAATCAATGAGGTTTGAGAGCAGAATACAGTCAAAGGCAATCAAATATTTTTTAAACTTTGTGTTAAAATAATTTGACAGAATATTTACAAAAATATACAAGGAATTCTCATACATCTTACTAAAGTCCCCAAATATTAATATTGACACTTTTTTTCTCTCTCCCTCCTTATTTCTTTACACCTTTCTGTCTCTCTCAAATATATATATGTGTGTGTGTGTGTGTGTGTATGTATATATATATGTATATATGTATATGTATGTATATGTATGTATATATGTATATGTATGTATATATGTGTATATATGTATATATGTATATATATAATACTAGGGGCCCGGTGCACAAAAATTTGTGCACTCGGGGTGGAGGGAGTCCCTCAGCCCGGCCTGTGCCCTCTCACAGTCTGGGACCCCTCAGTGGATGTCCTATGATGGCCCAGTCTGCAAAGCACCTTTTGTGTGTGTGTGTGTGTGTGTGTGTGTATGTGTGTGTGTCGCCACTGGGGACTTGCCCCCAGCCACATCTGAGGCTCGGAGCAGTACTCCTGTGTGTGTCTACCTGCCGGGAGCCTGCCCCCAGGCACACAGTGGAGGCTTGGAGCAGGCACCCCCTCTATGTTGATCTCTCAGACTCTTGCCCTCCCCTGCATGTTGTTCTCTTTTTTGAGCTGTGACCAGGGCTGGGTGCTGCCTGCCTCCCAAGCTTGCCTACTGCCCATCTTCCTCCATCCACCAGAAAGCAGGGAAAACCCTGCCTCGTGGTCAGGCCAGCCTTTTCCTGCTCCC
>PVJC01015537.1:0-34916 GCA_004026665.1 Murina feae
GGTTACTTCCCCCAAACTCTCCCTGGCTGCTGCTCTGCCTGCCCCCTGCCCATCTCTCCATCTCCTGGCTCCCCTGGGGGTTCACCCCAGCTCTGAAGGGAGATGGGGCCTCTCACAGGAGACCCCTGCCCCTGTGTAAGAGAAAATGGAGCCAGCGAGAGAGTGGGCCCAGGAGGCGTGTGTGAGAAAAAGGGAGCAGCTCTCCTTCCCTCACTAAAGCTTCCCCTCTGCCAGCTGGTTCCGCCCCCACTGTCCTGGGCCTGAGTGGGTCCCTCGGAGGCTTAGCAGCAACCGTGCGTGTGCCCCGGAACCCACCCAGACCGATCGCAGCCCCTCTGCCTCCAGCTGCCCAGCCAGCCCACCACTGCTGCGGCTCCGATGGGCCTGGGTGGGTCATAGGAAACACATGCACAGAGGCTTAGCAGCTTCTGTGCGTGTGTGCCCCTGGACCCACCCAGGCCCATCACAGCCCCCCGGGCGGCCGGCTGGTCCGACCCCCAAATTGGCTGCGATGGACCTGGGTGGGTTCAAAGGAGGCTTAGCAGCCTGCGTGCCTGTGTGCCCCGGGACCCACCCAGACCAATCACAGTCCCTCGGCCGCTGGTCCCGCTTCCCCCGCGATGGACCTGAGTGGGTCGCTCTGAGGCTTAGCAGCCTGCGTGCGTATGTGCCCCGAGACCCTCACAGGCCAATCACAGTCTCTGGGCCGGCTGGCTGCCTCCCCTCCCCCCCCTGCGATGGGTCTGGGTGGGTCTCACAGAGGCTTAGCAGCCTCCCTGCGCGTGTGCCCCTGGACCCACCTGGGGCGGTCAGCTGGTCCCACCCCCGCATTGGCTGCGATGGGACTGGGTGGGTTTGAAGGAGGCTTAGCAGCCTCCGTGCGTGTGTGCCCCGGGACCCACCCATACCCATCGCAGCCCCTGGGCCGACTGGTTCCGCCCCCACTGTCATGGGCCTGAGTGGGTCCCTCGGAGGCTTAGCAGCCTCCGTACGTGTGCCCCGGAACCCACCCAGGCCCATTGCAGCCCCTCTGCCGGCTGGTCCCGCTTCCCCTGCGATGGGCCTGAGTGGGGTCGCTCTGAGGCTTAGCAGCCTGCGTGCCTGTGCCTCGGGACCCACCCAGGCCAATCACAGTCTCTGGACCAGCCGGACGCCCTGGGGCTGCGATGGGCCTGGGTGGGTCGCTCCGAGGCTTAGCAGCCTCCGTGCATGTGTTCCCTGGGACCCATCCAGGCCCATCGAAGCCCCGGGCCTGACTGACTGCTCCCGCCCTCAGCTGCCACCTCTATTTGTGGCAAAGGCCGCAGTCTGTGGCTTTTTGCCGGCTCCCACCTTCGCCATCTTGATTGGACTATTTTGCATACAGTCCCTCTGATTGGCTAGTGGGCGTAGCTTACCCCGAAGAAACGGTTAATTTTACTATTTCCCTTTTATTAGTTTAGATTATTTTACTAGAGGCCCAGTGCATGAAATTCATGAACAGAGTGGGTGTGGGAGGTAAGCGGTGGTGTCCCTCAGCTCAACCTTCACCCTTTCCAATCTGGGACCCCTTGAGGGATGTCCGACTGCCTGGCCATTTAGGCCTGATCTCACTGAGATCAGGCCTAAATGGGCAGTCGGACATCCCTTTCATTATCCAGGATTGCTGGATCCTGAACTCTTGCCTGTTGATTGCCCCTAACCACTCCCCTGCCAGCTTGATCAATGCTTAACTGCTCCTGTGTCAGCCTGATTGCCTCTAATTGCCCTCCTCCTGCCAGGGTGGTCCCCCCCCAATGCCCTCCCCTGCAGGCCTGTGTCCCCCGCAACTGCTCTCCCCTGTAGACATGTGTCCCTCCCAACTGCTCACCTTTGAAGGCCTGGGTCCCTCCCAACTGACCCCCTCTGCCAGCCTGGTCCCCCCTAACTGTCCTCCCCAGCAGGCCTGGGTCCCTCCCAACTGCCCTCCCTTGCTGGCCATCTTGTGGTGGCCATCTTTGACCACATGGGGGAAGCCATCTTGTGATGGTCAATTTGCATATTACTCTTTTATTAGGTAGGATTTTTAAATTTTATTTTATTTTTCAAAGTGTTACAAATAGTAGTACATATGTCTCTTTTTTACCCCCATTGACTGCTCCCCAACCTCCCCTCCCCCCACACACACATGCCTTCACCCCACTACCCAGTGTCTTGCATCCATTGTTATGCTTATATGCATGCATACAAGTCCTTCAGTTAATCTCTTACCCTCCCCCACAACACCCCCCTGCCTCCATGCTGTAGTTTGACAGTCTGTTCAATGCTTCTTTGCCTCTGTATTTATTTTTATTCATCAGTTTATAATGTTCTTTATGTTCCACAAATAAGTGAGATCATGTGGTATTTTTCTTTCACTAACTGGATTATTTTACTTAGCATAATGCTCTCCAGTTCCATCCATGCTGTTGCAAATGTTAAGAATTCCTTTTTTGTTTTTTAACCACTGCATAGTATTCCATTGTGTAGATGTATCACGTTTTTCTAATCCACTTGTGTGCTGATGGGCATTTAGACTGGTTCCAAATCTTAAACTATTATAAATTGTGCTGCTATGAACTTAGGGGTGCATATATCCATTCTAATTGGTGTTTCTGGTTTCTTGGGATATATTCCTAGAAGTGGTATTTCTGGGTCAAATGGGAATTTCATTTTTAATTTTTGAGGAAACACCATACTGCTTTCCACAGTGGCTGCACCAGTCTGCATTCCCACCAGCAGTGAAGGAGGGTTCCTTTTCTCTGAATCCTCATCAGCACTTGCCATTTGTTGATGATAGCCATTCTGACAAGTGTGAGATGGTACCTCATCTCTCAGATGTTTAGTGACTTTGAGCATGTTTTCATATGTTTCTTGGCTTCCTGTATGTCCTCTTTCAAAAACTGTCTATTTAGGTCCTTTGCCCATTTTTTTTATTGGAATGTTTATCTTTCTTTTGTTAAGTTGTATGAGTTCCCTGTACATTTTAGAAATTAAATCCTTATTGGAAATAACATTGGTAAATATGTTCTCCCATGCAGTGGGCTTTCTTGTTTTTATGACGGTTTCTTTTGCTGTGCAGAAGCTTTTTATTTTGATGTAGTCCCATTTGTTTATTTTCTCTTTAGTTTCCATTGCCCTAGGATCTGTATCGGTAAAGATATTGCTACAACAAATGTCTGCTATTTTGATGCCTATGGATTCTTCTAAGATTTTTATGGTTTCCCATCTTATGTTTAAGTCGTTTATCCATTTTGAGTTTATTTTGTGTATTATGTAAGTTGGTGGTCATTTTTTGAAAGTATCTGTCTAATTTTCTGAGTAAAGGACTTTTATCTCTTCAGTTAAATTTATTCCTAGGCATCTTAATTTTTTTGTTGCAACAGTAAATGGGATTGCTTTATAAATTTCTCTTTCTGTGAGTTCATTTTCTACACTAATAAAATATAAAGATGCAAATTGACCATACCTTCATGACACCCACCAGCCAATCAGGAGTGAGTATGCAAATTAACCCAATAAAGCTGGTGGATTAATTTGCATATGCAGGTGCAGAACAGCCAGGAGTGGGGCAGGATGCTTGTGTTGTCGCCAATGTGACACAGATGTTCCATGCCAATTAGGGGCCCTGGGCAGCTTAGGTAGGTCGAAAGGTGGCTCTGGGCCTGAACGAAGGCAGAAAGGCAGCTCAAGGCCAGAGCAAAGGTGGTGCAGGCAGCCAGGGGAGGGAAGGCCCATTCTTGCATGAATCTTAGTGCATTCAGCCTCTAGTTGGTGTATAAAAAGCCATAGATTTCTGGATGTTAATTTTGTATCTTGCTACATTGCCAAGTTCCTTTATTAAGTCTAGTAGTTTTTGTTGGAGTCTTTGGGGTTTTCTATGTACAATATCTTGTCATCTGCAAATAAAGACAGTTTTACTTCTCCTTTTCCCATTTGGATGCCTTTTATTTCTTCTTCTTGTCTTATCCCAATGGCTAGTATGTCCAGTACTATGTCGAACAGGAGTGGTGAGAATGGGCATCCCTGTCTCATTCTTGTTTTTTAGGCGAAATGAATTTCCTTTTTGCCCATTGAACATGAAGTTGGCTGTGAGTTTGTCATATATGGCTTTTCTTATGTATTATCCTTCTATTCCCATCCTGCTGAGAGTTTTTATCAAGAAAGGGTGTTGGATTTTGTCAAGTGCTTTTTCTGCATCAATGGATATGATTGTATGGTTTTTATCTCTCAGTTTGCTCATGTGGTGTATCATGTTTATTGATTTACATCTCCGGAATAAATCCCACTTGGTCATGGTGTATGATCTTTCTAATGTAATTCTGGATTTGATTTGTTATAATTTTGTTGAGAATTTTGGCATCTATGTTCATGAGGGATATTGGCTTGTAATTCTCTTTCTTTGTATTGTCTTTTTCTGGTTTTGGAATTAGAGTAATGCTGGTTTTGTAGAAAGCCCTTGGAAGTGTTCCTTCCTCTTGATTTTTTTTGAATAGTTTGAGGAAAATAGGTTTTATTTCTTGTTTGAATTTTTGATAACACTCCCCTGTGATGCCAGGGGTACTCTCTAAATTGTATTATTTGTGTACATCTTCACTCTCTTAATAGGTGTCAGCTATGTTGTTCCCTTAGCTTTCTTATAGAAATCCTTTCTCTAGACAATGTTTGTGCTCTTTTTAATAATTTTGCATTAGGCTTTACATTGTTAGGTTTCTTAATTCAAATAAGGACTGCTCTTCAGATTAAACATTTAATGTGAAATATGAGTCATCATCACTGTCAGGAAACCAGCTGAGTCAGATATATTGACTGAAGTTTACGTAACTCTACAGGAGTAAGTCTTGGTCAGATAATAATACAAGTGAATGTATAAAGACTGTCTCCTTAAAAAGACTTCAGTATAATTAGATTCTGGAGACATGTCCTAAGTAAATCAGAAATTCAAAATCTTATCAGAGGTTTGTGAGGAATGACTGAAGGGGTGATGATGGAGAAAAGTGCTTGTTACACATCAAGAGCGTAAGCAATTTCATGAGAAGTTTGTCTCTGTTCATTTGCTAGAAAAGAGGGAATGACCTGTTAGGTTTCATTTTATTTGGATAGACAATGAATGTTTAGGCAGAGAAGAAACTCTGACCTTTGAAATGTCATTGTGCTTGCCAATGTAAATCAGTCATTTATGATGCACACAAACCTTCTACAGAAAATAAAATAAAGATGGTTAAGAAGAGAATATTTTACTTGTTTGATGATGTTTAAGGTGGTTTATCTCAATGCAAATAAGTTACCAGTGTATTACAGTCTGCCCGACTATGTGCATTGTTTATTGCATTATGTTTCACCACAAACCTGATGTCTCTCTAGTATGAACTCACATCTAATGAACGGATTTTACATTCCCTCTTAAAATCATCAACTACCCTCGGATGGACAAAAAAACTAGCTTGACTGGGAGTTGTTTTGTATAAAATTTGTGACTTTAAAAATATTGGATAATTATTTTTGGCAGCATGAGTTGTTTTTTCCGAAGTCTATTATTTTTCATAAATTGATTTATCTTGAAAACAAGGACTATTTCTGTAAAACTTATCCATCTGCAATAGTTAGCATTGAATTGGCAGTGAAACAGATGGTATGTAGTTTATATACTATTAAGTTGTTCTCAAGAGTTGGGATGAGAGAGGGAGAGTAAGAAGCTGATCAAATTGGAACTGAGGAAAACCATAAAAGGAAAGAAAAAGATATTATGTTAAAAGTTTTATCCTTAATTCCTCCACTCTCATTTCTTCAGCTCCCAAGATAGCTTTATTTTAATTATATATATTCTTATATTGTCACTCCCACCATCTTTCTCTGATTTGAGAGGCAGAACTAGAGTGGGTTGGTGTGTGTATATAGAAATCATTTCCATGTAAGTATTCTAAAAGGGCATTCTATGAATGATGGACTCAAGTATATCTGTGCATATTCTACTCTAATATTACAAAATATGAATTTATGTTACATACTATTTTTTAATTTTCTTGTTTCTTTTGCTTATAATTTAGTTGGTTGTATTATTTTAAAAAAAACAAAAACTGCTTTATTTCTGTTTCCTGGTACTTTGGAAAATTTTGTACCATTACTAACACTGTCTTCACCCAAAAGTGTAGCAACGCTTCAGATTTGACTTTAGGTCATTTTATTCTGTATCATTTAATAATGCACAGGGAAGTGAACATAGAAAATAATTTCCAATGTCCGGAGAGTAAGGTATCTTAGAGGCTGTAGGGTGCATAAAGAAAACACTGTCTCAGAGAAACTAGAAAACTTTGACCTCAGTAAATTATAATTTTCTATAATTACCTTGTTTCTTTACTTGCTCACTTTGTTTACATATCTTTGAAGAAAGAACCTAAAATTGGGCTTTAGTCTTTTAATCACGTAGTATTCATGATTTCTCAAACCCCAGTAACTTTAGGTCAGAAAGTGTACATAAGAGTAACAGTTTAATATTTAAATTAATTATGTTGGCTAGAACAACCTCTTGCTTTTGTGAAATGCTTTCACGTAGAAGACACTAGTAATGTTCAGGTGGTCTTTTTTCAATGCTGACATGCTGCCAATACAGAGATGGAAATCTATTTCATAATATAATTGACCTTGAATGGGTCAAACTGTTGATATCATTCAAATACGTTACTATATTAACTTTTTAATGTGTTTACAAGGGATAAACAAACATCTCAAATACATTGTTTATGTTTATTAATTGATGAGTTAATGGGGTTAACGAATTTTCCTCTGCTGGGTTCCATCACACAAATCCCTTTGGTTTTATTATCTAAAACTCCTAATCTGTTCAGAACTGCTTGGGTGGGGGTGGGGATAACGAAAGAACAGAAGTATTGGTTCCCCAATATTGTTCTTTGTGTATTCACATGGTTCCTTTAAGGCACAATGTACCTTAGCTGAAAGTGTGCTTGAGGATTACTTTCAATCCAAATCTAGGACAGGACTTTTAAAAAAATATTAGATTGAGTACATATGAGGGCATAAGTAAGGCAAAAGACTGGCAAATTTAGAGCAAACTACACAAAAAAATAATACTATGAGAATTTGTTCCATTAAGTAAAAATGTAACTCTACAGAATTATCTTGACATTTTTATTAAAAAATAGAAAGATAAACTGAGCTAGAAAATAACTAAGTCATATTTAAGTATTGTTTTAATAATTAACACATTTTAAAAATCCTATAGCTCAACACAATACTTGAATAGTTTTACTAATACTCAATATCTCTTTTTTCTTTTTATTGTTTAAAGTATTATATATGTCTCCTTTTTTCCCTGATCAACCCCTCCCAGGACAAGCTCCCACAGCCCCAATGTCTATGTCCATACAACTGTGTAGATGTGTCACAGTTTTTTTTTTGTAAATTTTATTTTATTATTTAAAGTATTACAAATGGTAATACATATGTCTTCTTTTATTCCCCATTGACCTCCCTCTGGCCTCCCCTACCTGCTGACACATGCCCTCCTCCTTCCTCCCCAGTGTCTTGTGTCCATTGGTTATGCTTATATGCAGCATACAAGTCCTTCAGTTGATCTCTTACCACCCCCCAACTCTCCTCTGCCTTCCTGCTATAGTTTGACAGTCTGCTTGATGCTTCTTTGCCTCTGTATTTATTTTTGTTCATCAGTTTATAATGGTCTTTATATTCCACAAATGAGTTAGATCATGTGGTATTTATCTCTCACTAACTGGCTTATTTCGCTTAGCATAATGTTCTCCAGTTCCATCCATGCTGTTGCAAATGTTAAGAATTCCTTCTTTTTTCCATCAGCATAGTATTCCATTATGTAGATATACCACAGTTTTCTAATCCACTCATCTGCTGATGGGCACTCAGGCTGTTTCCAAATTTTAGCTATGGTAAATTGTGCTGCTATGAACATAGGGATGCATATATCCTTTCTGATTGGTGTTTCTGGTTTCTTGGGATATATTCCAAAGGCAGTAAAATATCTGACATATGTCATAGCAATATCTTTATCAATACAGCTACTAGGGTAATGGAAACTAAGGAGAAAATAAATAAGTGGGACTACATCAAAATAAAAAGCTTCTGAACAGCAAAAGAAAACAAAACAAGAAAGCCCACTGCATGGGAGAATATATTTGCCAATGCTATTTCAGTAAAGGTTTAATCTCCAAAATTTACAGGGAACTCATACAACTTAACAAAAGGAAGATAAGCAACCCAACTAAAAAATGGGCAAAGGACCTAAATAGAAACTTTTCAAAAGAGGACAGAAGGAAGGCCAAGAGACATATGAAAACATGCTCAAAGTCACTAATCATCTGAGAGATGCAAATCAAAATGACAATGAAGTACTATCTCACACCTGTCAGAATGGCTACATCAAACTATAAGTGCTGGCGAGGATGTGGAGAAAAGGAACCCTCGTGCACTGCAGGTGGGAATGCAGACTGGTGCAGCCACTGTGGAAGGCAGTATGGAGTTTCCTCAAAAATTAAAAATGGAACTCTCATTTGACCCAGTGATCCCGCTTCTAGGAGTATATCAATATCTCTTTATATGTGAGTGAACCCATTTGCAGTTTTACTGATTTCCATGGAGAGGTAATATATTTTTTTCCCATGTCAAAATTTGTTGTAGTATAGCCAAATTTATGCTTAGAGAATTACTTATTCACTGTGATAATTGGGCTAAAAAAGGAAAAGGGTAGAGTTTAAGGATGAAATTAATCAGTTGCACAGTATAATTAAAAAAATAAAATCAGAAAGCTTAATAAGAACAATCAAACCTATATAAAAATTAACTTCTTGGGAACTTCAACTATAAACATGAAAAGGTATAATGTTTCAGTAACTGCAATTGTCTTTGTTCTGTTTTTTCTTTCTTTCTACCAGTTAGTGGACTCTCTTAATGACATCTCAGTCTGATTTCATAATTTGTATCTATGCTTGGATATAATAACTGTCAGCTGTTACCAATTTCCTAAGTGGGGAAGAGGAAGGAGAATGCCTCACTCATTTCCTCTGCCCTTTAAGTCTGAGCCTGTTGACAAATCCTTTTCAGCCATTAAGTATTGTAGAATGTTAACTCACTTTGCTTTTCTTCTTTTTTTGTGTGTGGTAAATCTATATAACATTTTACCCTCTCTCATAGCCAGAGGCAGAAAGGCATATTAGAACAAGAAGCAAATTTTAAAAACTTGGCCTTGGAGAACTTTAGTAACTTTGTTCTCAGTAGGGTGCTCACTGCCTCTACCATAGCCTGCATTCTCTGGCAAGCCCTGGAGACAGGACCATATGTCAATCAGTACCTCATACAAGCTGTGCCTCATGAATTCATTATACTCATGGAAACATATAGTGAAGGAAATGGTTGTTAATAAGTGTGAAACTATACTACTCCCAAATAAACACAATGTATTTGGAATCATTTGAAAAAGAATCAGTAAGTCAGAAAACCTAGATTCCAAGGTATTCATCAATTCATCTAATCATGTATTCATTTATCCTGTTCACATGCAAGACACAGTGGTGGAAGCATGAAGTTTACAACACGTAGTTCTTTGTAGCAACAAACAACAGGTTCCGAAAAGGACTGTGTTATCTTAGTATCTCAGTATAAGCTGTTAGTGTAAAAAAATGAACAAAATAGCAAGAACATTATACAATATAGCTTGAAAAAAGAGAATTTATCCTGCTATCCTATCTAATAAAAGAGTAATAGGAAAATTGACCATCACAAGATTCCTGCCCCCATGTGGTCAAAGATGGCCATCACAAGATGGCCAGCAAGGGAGGGCAGTTGGGAGGGACCCAGGCCTTCAGGGGAGGCCAGTTGGGGGGGGGGACCCA
This sequence comes from Murina feae, assembly GCA_004026665.1. NCBI lineage: Eukaryota > Metazoa > Chordata > Mammalia > Chiroptera > Vespertilionidae > Murina > Murina feae. Next base: position 9,876 of record PVJC01015537.1, read on the forward strand.
GGCCTGAAGGAGAGGACAGTTGGGGGGAACTAGGCTGGCAGAGGAGGATAGTTAGGAGGGACCCAGGCCTGTGGGGGAAGATAGTTGAGAGGGGGCGACTCAGGCCTGTAGGGGGACCCAGGTCTGCAAGGGGAGGCAGTTTGGGGGGACCCAGGCCGGCAGGGGAGGGCAGTTGTGGGGGACAATCCTGGCAGGGGGAAGGCAATTAGGGGCAATCAGGCAAGCACAGGAGCAATTAGGCGTTGATCAGGCTGTCAGGGGAGTGGTTAGGGGCAATCAGCAGAGGAGAGGTTGGGAGCCAGAGGTCCTGGATTGTGAAACGGGCAGTTGGAATTCTCTCAAGGGGTCCCAGATTGGAAAGGGTGCAGGTTGGTCTGAGGGACAACACCCCCACCACCACCCCCACTCGGTGTATGAATTTCGTGCACTGGGCCTCTAGTTGAATAAGTCTGTAGAACATGCACTTGTTATTATACTCTTTGAAACAACTTCTTGAGAATGTATTACAAAAGCATAAGCACATGTCCTTGAAAACAAAGTCAAACAAACATAGATGCTAAGTAATATCCTAAAAAGGTAATTTTTTATTACATCAGCTTATGGAATGTTTAAGGAAGTGGGAGTCAGTCATATATTAGACACAATTGAGAAGTAATTTATAATAAAAAAAGCATAATATGCTAATTAGACCAGATAGCCGAACGACATTTCGGATGTCATTCCGAATGTTCTTCCAGACAAAGCCACAGTGGCAGGGGCCAAGGCAGAGGTGGTTAGGGGCGATGAGCAGGCAGGTGAGCAGTAGGGGCAATAAGGCAGGTAGGTGAGTGGTTAGGGCCAATCAGGCAAGCAGGTGAGCAGTTAGGAGCCAGCAGTCCCGGATTGCAAGAGGGATGTCCCACAAGGGGTCTGAGATTGCGAGAGGGCACAGGCTGGGCTGAGGGACCCCTCTCTCCTGAGTGCACAAATTTCGTGCACCAGACCTCTAGTTGTAATATAACCTGTCATCATATATTTTACTAAAATACATATGAATTTTAATAATTTCAATTTCAAAAATTGTAATACAATAATACTATAATTAAACTTTTAAGAATTATCTTATATAATGAAAGGCTAATATTCAAATTGTCACCTTGGGAATTTGACCTACTGGGAATTTGACCATTCACTATCATGTGCATTGACCATCAGGGGGTGGTACAGAGTGAAGGAAGGCTCCATCTGGCAGCTGCAGCCAGGGGAAGGAAGGCCCCAACTGGCCCTGATTGCCAGCCAGGCTTAGGGACCCTACTCATGCATGAATTTTATGCACTGGGCCTCTAGTAATACTGTAGTAAGCTAAAACACAAATTATCTGTTATTATACATTACATATATTCTAGATATTTCCACACATAAACAAATTTAAAATGGTACATTATATGGCCTCCATAGTAAGTTTGTGATAGGCATTATTAAACAAAGAAAACAAACAAAAATTCTACAAAGTAGCCATAGGATAAAAAGGCATACTAGCAAGCTCCAAAGGCAAAAAAAAAAAAAAAGCTACTGTTCACTTTTCAAAAGTAATAATGGGATCAAGATGATAATAAAATACTACTTCACAACACAGAAAGAAAATAACTGCCAATACAAAATTTTCTTTAAAAAATTACTTTTTAAAATTACCTTTAAAAAAATCAAGATATTTTCAGTAAACTAAAATATTAATGAGTCAGCAGAACTTCAATAAAAAATTATAAAATGTAATTCTTTAGATAGAAAGAATAAAATCTCATAGAGAAACAGAAATGCAAGAATAAATGAGAGACAGCAGAACGAGAAAATATCTAGATAAGTGTAAATAAATATTACCTGTACAAAATAATATAATATTTTGGTATTTAAAATATATGTTTAATCAAAATACACAAAATAAATAAACACAAAGGTGGACATCATATAAATGTAATTAAAGAATTCTAATCTTAAAGCATTATTGGGGGAGAAAATAGGTAAAATTTGTATTAAATGCTAATAACTCTGGAAGTCCTAATTGTTAGATAACCAATCTGTAATAATAAACGCATAATATGCTAATTAGATCAGATGTCCTTGCTGAAAAAGTTGGGGGGTTGTGAGGGAAGCCGGGGTCCTGGGTGCCAGAGGGAAGCTGGTGCCAGCAGCCGGGGGAAGGAAGGCCTACTCTTGCACAAATTTCATGCATTGGGCTTCTGGTAAGTTAATAAAGGGAAAACAGGGTAAGAAAAAAAAAATATTGCCTTCAAAAAAAGTAGAAGAAAGGAAAGAAAGAAGAGAAAAAAATACTTGGTTCATTTAACAAAAAAATAATATTATGCGGTTCAAATAGAACACTAATAGGAAAATTATAGGTATAGCTCATATGTTTTAGCAATCACTCTCAGCCTCAGTTAACCAAATAGTCTATTTAAAACTATAAGATTGTAAAACTGGATAAGACTTGAAACCCAAATATATGCTATTTACCAGAGACATGCTTGAAGTCCAAAGACACAGATGTTACAGTGAAAGGATGGAAAAAGATAAACATCAACCTAGTCGATAAAGGGTGGTTTAGCTATACTAATATCGGACACAATGGACGTTAGGATAAGAAATGTTATTTTTTAAATTGTTATTTTATTTTATTGTTGACAGAATTACAGATGGTCCTCAATTCCCCCCCTCCTCGCAGGCCCTGCCCTACCCCAGGCTCTCATTACACTATTGTCTGTATCATTGGTTATGTATAGATGTATATGAGTTCTTTGGTTAATTTCTTTCCATCTTCTGCCCCACTCCCCTGATACATGTCAGTCTATTCCATGCCTCAATGGTTCTAGGAATGTATCCTAAGAAACCTGAAACACCAGTCAAAAAAACATGTACCCTTATGTTTATAGCAGCATTATATGTAACTAGGGGTCCAGAGCACTAATTCACTCACCTTGAAAGGAACTGTGGGATACGAGGCTGTGGTGGGCATGGGGGGGGGTCTTGGTCCATCTTCTGTGCCTCCGCCCCTCTTGCCATGCCCCCGTCCCCGTCCTCTGTCTACCAGTGGCCCACTGCTGCTGCCACCACTCCCATGTGTTGACGGTGTAGAGCAATTGAGGCCAGCGCCAGCAGCAGGTGAGAGCAGGGCCGATGCCAGCAATAGTTGTGAGTGGCGGCTCTGGCACTGGCAGTGGGTGCAAGCGGGGCCATCACCTGCAGCAGGTGTGAGAGGTGACTGCTGGCCCCGATCACCCCTCAGGAGCAGGGATAGGTGGAGAAGCCCTGAGGGCAATAGGGACTGGCAGCTGCTGCTCCCACCCACTAATGGTGCCAAGCTATTGGGGCCAGCGCGGGGCACCAGCAGTGGGTGTAAGCACCCGGCAGGACCACAGCATGCAGGAGCAAAGAATTTTCAGTAATCACCAGATTACTTCTCGGCCTTTTGGTTAAGATCAATTGTAGTAACCACCAGAGGCTCACCCCAATGACAGTGACGGGTGCCCTGCCTTGGTCTGGCAGCCCTGCTCACCTGCTCCACCATCCCACCATGGCTGATGTCTGCCATGTTCTGCATACTGCCACCTGCTGCTGATGCCCACTATGTTCCATGAGCGCCCCCTGGTGGTCAGTGCTTGTCACAGTGACCGGTTGTTCGCTTGTTCTGCTGTTTGGCCTATTTGCATATTAGGTTTTTATATATAAAGATGGCTAAGATCTAGAAACAGCCCAGTGCCCATAAGTAGATGAGTGAATTAAAAACACTGTGGGACATTCACACAATGGAATACTATACAGCTATAAAAAAGAAGGGTTTCCTACCCTTTTTGAAAGAATAGATGGAGCTGGAAAGTATTATGCTGAGTGAAATAAGCTAGTCAGAGAAAGACAAGTATCACATAATCTTACTTTTAAGTGGAATCCAATGAACATAATAAGTGGATGAACAAAATAGGTCTAGAGACATTGAGTTAGGGTAAGACATTATGTAAGAAAAAAGAGAAATGGACATTTTGTAATGATAAAATAGTCTTCCAGGAAGATATAATAAATCTAAGTCTAAGTACATCCAATTACATATCTTCAAACTATATTAAAAACAAAACAAAGCAAACAAAAAATACACCTGACAACTAGAAGGAAAAAAAAGGTGAATCCATAATCATAGAAGAATACTCTCAATAGCTGAAAGAAAAAGCAGAAAACCATCAGCCAGTATTCAGTAACTGTGGCATCCCAATTAACAAACTTTATCTACTTTAGATTATTTACTCTGCAAATCTGCAGCCAACATGACAGAGTACAGATTCTTTCCATGAAGCAGTTCATGGAGCATCATCATAGAGCCTTGTGCGTATGGCATTTATTGATGTTGTAAGCAAGCCTCGTCAAATTTCTTAGGATTGCCATATGTTCTCTGACCACAGTTAAATAAAGCCACAATTAAGTAAAGATAAATTAAATAATGAATGGCCCAGGTAAGATATTCATTGTATCATATAATTGTAAAGGAGTATTTTTTTAATTTTCTAATAAACATCAGATCAAGTTTAAGCTGTTATAGCCCTGACTGGTTGCTGAGTAGTTAGAGCTTTCAGACCAAAGGTCACAAAGTTCAATTCCCGGTCAAGGGTCCATACCTGAGCTGCAGGTTTGGTCCTTGGCCCCACTCGAGGCAAGTGTGGGAGACAACATATTGATCTGTTTCTCTCACATTGATGCTTCTCTCTCTTTCTCTCCTCCTCCCTCACTTCCTCCTACTCTCTCTGAAAATCAATGGGAAAAATATCCTCAGATGAGGATTAACAAAAAAATAGACAAAAAACCTGTTATAGATATAATTTTCTAAACTATTTTTAAATCTAAACATTTATAAAGTAACTTGATTTACCCTGAAGGCATCCAATTCCTGGGCAATGGGGAAGGGTTAAACAAAAGAGGTCAATATGAGTCAATAGTTGACTCAGCCTCTTGCTGCCTGTGTGATCTTGGACAAAGTACTTAACCTCACTAAATTCCAATTTACTCATCTGAAGTATGAGGATAACTATTGCACTTACATCATAGTCTGTGTGGAAGCATTAAAGAGATAATGCTAATGAAGTGTTTTGTACATAGCAGTAAAATATTTTCAAGGAATTTACTGGAGTGCCTGTAACACATAGTATTTTCAGCCTCTCCAAAGCCACAGAGTGTTTTGGAATTCAGGAGACATGCCTTGGGGCAAATATTTTTCACAACTGCACTGTAGTAATTCATTAACCTCTTATTTAATACATTTGTTTGCCTTTAGGAAAGTTCTGCTTATAAATCCATACCAGACTAAAATACTATGATATTGAACAGGTCCACTTGGTGGAAAAAGTAGCTTAAAATTCCTTTCTTTTTTGTCTTATTTTGAATTTCTCACTTCTGTCTCTGACCTTAGGTAATTTGGTCAGACTCATGAATAATCTCCATTTTTATAATCGATTGATTTGAGACCTTAATTACCTCTTCAAAATCTCTTCACAGTGGTATCTATATTAGTTTGTGATTGAGTAACTAGGAAAAGGTATGGGTGCATCAGCCTGGGAATCTTGAGTGTCATCTTTGAATTCTATCACACAGTTTAAATAATATTCTTAATTAATACAATTTAAGCTTTTTAACTTTATTATATTCCTTAAAATTTACCAAGAATTACCCTAAAATGACAGAAATGGAGAAGTACTATTTTGTTCAGCATCAATTGTCAAATCAGTTACTTCAATTAATTGAAAAACTGGAGTACAATAATTTTTTTCCTGGTTTTGTTCAATTTTTGTTTTTTTGAATTGACCATTTGTGACAATTTGTGAAATTTATTATACTTCATAGAAATGAGCTGATTAAACTCAAAATTGTCTTAAAACAAGACTTACTATATATAAATAGAAATTTCATCCATATTTATTTAAAACACAGGTCTATGTTGTTTTCCATCTATCTTTTTCTTCCATGTATCTAAAATAATCAATTAGCAGACCTGAAGTTATTATTTGATTACTTAATTATTTTCTTTATTTTTCATGTATACAAAGTAGGGGCAGCTAAGCATTGATTAAATACAAAATAAAATACATACTTTACAGCCATATAACTTAAAAAAGGGGTCAGCAATGTTTTCTGTCAATATCAGAGTTATTTTTTTAAGATTTGCAGGCCAAAAGATCTCTGTTGTGCTTCTTTCTTTTTTTTGTTTGTTTGTTTATTTGTTTCATTTATTACAGACTTTTATAAATGTAAAAGACATTCTTTCATCATGAGCCATTTCAAATCAGGCCATGAGTAAAATTTGGCGGAGGGGGCAATAGTGAGCCAGTTATTTTAAAAAGGAAACAGAAACACAGTGAAGGATCAACAGGACTTCTTCTTCTTCTTCTTCTTCTTCTTCTTCTTCTTCTTCTTCTTCTTCTTCTTCTTCTTCTCCTTCTCCTTCTCCTTCTCCTTCTCCTTCTCCTTCTCCTTCTCCTTCTCCTTCTCCTTCTTCTCCTTCTCCTCCTCCTCCTCCTCCTCCTCCTCTTCCTCCTCCTCCTTCTTCTCCTTCTCCTTCTCCTTCTCCTTCTCCTTCTCCTTCTCCTTCTCCTTCTCCTTCTCCTTCTCCTTCTCCTCCTTCTTTCTTCTTCCTCTTCTTCCTTCTTCTTTATTATTATCATCATTTAAATAGATTTAATGTTCATTATGTGCCAGATTTTGGGTTATCTTATTTAATAAAAGAGTAATATGAAAATTAACCATCACTCCATGACAAAGATGGCGGTGCCCTTAGTGGCCAGGGTGGGACGCTGTCGGCATTGCCCTGGCAACACGACTCCAGAATCCAGACCCCGACCACATAGAGGGAGGGCAGGGAGGGCCCCAGCTGTGTGGAGGGAGGGGGGGGCCTCGGGCCAGAGGCTGGGAAGAGGAACACTGGAGTCATTGCATGCCGGGCTGAGGGACCACTCCCTCCCCATGGAAGAATCCATGCACTGGGATTCTAGTGTGTATTATGTTAGAAAAACAAACAAACAAACAAACAAAAAAACACGCAACATAATTTTTATGTTCACATTACTTATGAGGAAAGTTAGGCTAAAAGAGACAGAAGGAGTTGTCCTAAAACACAGAGCTCTACTAAACAGTGTTGCCAGAATTGACAACTGACTCTATAGCCTTAATTTCTATTCTATACTTGACACTGTAATCTACATAAAGAGATGAATTACACATCATCAATACACATTAAACAGCAAGACAAGTAAAATAATTACAGAAACATATATTATTTGTACAAACCCTGAAGATGAATTACTAACTTCTTAACAAGTTTGATTATATGAAGTTTTCATTTCTGATGCAGTTGTGTCCCTGTGTGACAGAAAGCAAATTTTCCTTTCTAACAATGAGAAAATACAGAATCCCAAAGAATAAATATTTTACAGTAAAAAAAAACAAAACTGCTTATTTTTATTCTCTACTAAAGAGCAGCATCTGCTTAAAAAGCAGTAATTTATTCTTTTCTGATTCTTTGAAAAACACTAGTGCCTATAACTTACATTCAAAGCAGTAAAACCTGAATTTTAGATGTGGGTGCTATGGAATGATAGTTTTCTTTTTCATAAGGATTTTCCAAATAATATTTAATATACTTAATAAAAAATGTCATGTTTCAAATATTTATTCATACTAGCAATTATTTACATTATTGGTAAAATGTGTATAAAATTATATTATTAGACATATATTTTCTGCAAAGAGAATTATTAAAGCTATTTATTGAAACTACCTTGAAAGTTCCTAAGACAGATTTGTTGAGAGAGGCACAAGATACATACATACTTTTGGTGCTCTAAAATAGCAGAGTACGAATGCAGTCATTTTTAAAATTTTTTCTGAGTTTTAAATCACAAAGACTTGAGTGGAACTAATCATCTATAATAATAAAAGCATAATATGCGAATTAGACTGGACAGCCAAATGACCTTCTGGTTGTCCTTCTGTATGCCCTTCCCAAGAACCTTCTGGATGAAGCCAGGGCTGCGAGGGCCGAGGCAAGCCTTCACGACTGCGAGGCCCAAGCCCCTTGCATGAATTTCATGCATTGGGCCTTAATAACAACATAAATTTATAACTTATACAACTTATATAATGATAAATTACACAATTTAGATTAAGTAGATAAAATCCATGAAAGACACATTATCAAAATCGACAAAAATAATAGAAAATCCACAAGGCTACAAAATTGGAAACTTTAAGTGAAAGTTCATTTCCTTAAGAAAATTTCCTGTCACAGATACCTTTATTGGCAGATTGTGTCAAACATTTAATATTACACAATCTTGTTCAAAAAATAAAGGATGTGAGTAATATTTCCCCATTCACTTAATAATGCCAGTATTACTTGATGTTAAAATCTTATTACATACTGTCCCCCAAACCTACAGACCAATATCCTTCAGGAATGTCATAGCAAAAATTCCCCAAATATATTTAAAAAACAACAACACTCAGATCTAACTAAAAATAAAATATTATAAGCCAGTGTCATTTATCCCAGAAATGCAAAGTAAGTTTAAAATGTAAACATCAGTCAATAATATTGATTACCTTACCATAGAAACCAGAAAGCAATAGATGTACAAAAATAAATTTACAAAATTCAACACATTCCAATTCATGATGGAAACTTTCAGAAAGACAAGAATAAAAGAGATCCTTCTCATACTTTTAAAATACATTATGATAGAGGTATGAACATAGGGAACAGACTGACAGTTGTCAGAAGGGAGTGGTGTTGTGGGACTGGATGAAGGGAAGGCGAAGGAATTAAGCATGCACACACACACATATGTATCATAAAGATACAGACAATAAAGTGGTGGTAGAAGAAAAGCGGGTGGAGAATAAATGGAGGTGGGCAAAGGGGGAGGGAGAATGTGGATGGAAAGAAACTTTGGGGCATTGGACACATGGTGCAATGTGCCGATGTTTTATTTAGTTATATACTTGAAACCTGTATGGTTTTGTGCACCAATCTCGTTCCAATAAATTTAACTTAAAAATAAATAAGACTTGCTGTCCACCTAAGGTTAGGAAAAATATATGAATTTCAGTCTCACTACTTCTTTTGACATTTTCTTTTGAACCTACTCAGTACAATATGAAAAGAAAAACAAAGTAAAAGGTGATAAATAAGCAAGATGATTGTATATGTAGAAAATCCTAAAGAGTTCTAAAGAATCTTTCAAATAGCTATTAGCATTGAAAAGATAACAAGATGCAAGGTCAAAATATAAAACTGAACTGTATGTTTACACAACAGCACTCAAAAACAAGAAAATAAAATTAGAATGGGTTATGTACAGTAACATTCAATAACATAAAGTCCTCAGGAATAAATTTAACAAAGATGTATACAGAATGTTGCAAAAGACAAACAACTAAATAGATAATGAGATATATTTATGTCCTAAAAAAGTCAAAATTACTGAAATGTCAGTTATCCTCCAATTGACCTGTAGATCCAATGTATTCCCAATCAAAAATCCCAACCAGGAAAGGAGGAAGTGAAACTCTCCTTATTCACGGATGACATGATATTGACATAGAAAAACCTAAAGACTCCATAAAAAAACTACTAGATTTAATAAATGAATTTGGAAACCTAGCAGGATATAAAATTAAAACCCAAAAATCCATAGCATTTTTATATACCTATTGTAAACCCTCAGAAAAAGACACTAAAAAATAATCCCATTTACCATTGCAAAAAAAAAAAAAAAAAAGTTAAGGTACTTAGGAATAAACTTACTCAAGGAGGTAAAAGACCTGTACTCTGAAAACTACAGGATGTTGAAAAAAGAGATAGAGGAAGTTATAAACAAGTGGAAGAATATACCATATTCATAGATTAGTAGAATTAACATCATTAAAATGTCCATATTACATAAAGCAATCTATAGATTCAATGCAATCCCCATTAAAATACCAACAGCATATTTCACAGCCTGGAACAAACACTCCAAATATTATATGAAACCCAAAAAGACTCTTAATAGCTGCAACAATTTTGAGAAAGAACAAAGTTGGAGGAATCACAGTATCAGATATCAATTTATACTACAAAGCCACTATATTCAAAACAGCCTGGTAATGGCACAAGGACAGACATACAGATCAATAGAACAGAGCAGAAATCCCTGTAATCAACCCACTATGCTCAATTAATATTTGACAAATGAGGCAAGAGCATACCATTGGAGCAGAGTACATTGGAGCAGAGTCAGTCTCTTCAATAAATTATGTTGAAAAAATTGAACAGATGCATGCAAAAATAATGAAACTAGACCACCAACTTACACCACACACAAGAATAAACTCAAAATGGATAAAAGATTTAAATGTAAGAAATGAAACCATAAAAGTCCTAGAAGAAACCATAGGCACCAAAATCTCAGACATCTTTCATAGTAACATGTTTACAGATACATTGCCTGTCCTAGGAGAAAATGGAAACTAAGGAAAAATAAACAAATGGGACTACATGAAAATAAAAAATTTCTACACTGCAAAAGAAGTCATCACCAAATAACAAGAGAGCCCACTACATGGGAGAACATACTTGCCAATGATATATCTGATAAGGGTTTAATCTCCAAAATATACAGGGAACTCAAACAACTTAACAAAAGGAAGACAAAAAATCCAATTTAAAAAATGGGCAAAGGACCTATATAGACACTTCTTTAAAGTGGACATACAAAAAGCTAAGAGACATATTAAAAATAATGCTCAGTCACTAATCATTGGAGAGATACAAATCAAAATGACAATGAGATATCACCTCATACCAGTTAGAATGGCTACCATCAACAAATCAACCAACAACAAGTGCTGGTGAAGTTGTGGAGAAAAGGGAGCCCTCGTGCACTGCTGGTGGGAATACAGACTGGTACAGACACTGTGGGAAAAAGAAGTACGGAGTTTCCTCAAAAAATTAGAAATGCAACTCCCATTTGACCCAGTCATTCCACTAATAGGAATACATCCTAAGACATTTGAAACATTCATCAAAAAGAATATATGCACCACTATGTTCATAGCAGCACAATTTACAATAGCTAAGACTTGGAAACTGCCTCAGTGCCCATCAGCAGATGAGTGGATAAAAACAAAACAAAACAACAACTGTGGTACATTTACACAATGAGTACTATCTTATATAATAAAAAGGTAATATGCAAATTGACCCTAACAGCAGAATGACTGGGAATGACTGGTCACTATGACACACACTGACTACCAAGGGGGCAGATGCTCAATGCAGGAGCTGACCCTGGTGGTCAGTGTACTCCCACAGAGGGAGCTCTGCTCAGCCACAAGCTGGGCTGCCAGCTACCAGCACAGGGGTGGTGGTGGGATACTCTCCCCCATCCTCAGCAGTGCTAAGGATGTCCAACTGCAGCTTAGGCCTGCTCCCCACTGGCAAGTGGACATGCCCTGAGGGCTCCCAGGCTGCCAGAGGGATGTCTGACTGCCAGCTTAGAAGTGATCCTCTGGGGAGCGGGACTAAGTCAGCAGGTGGACATCCCTCAAGGGGTCCCAGACTGCGAGAGGGCACAAACTGGGCTGAAGAACCCCACCCTCCCCATGAGTGCACAAATTTTTGTGCACCAGACCTCTAGTGCGGCAATAAAAAAGAAAGAACTCTTACTGTTTGCAACAGCATGGATGGACCTGAATAATATGTGAAGCAAAATAAGCTGGTCAGAGAAAGATAAGTATCACATGATCTCATTCATATGTGGAATCTAATGAACCAGATAAACTGATGATCCAAAATAGACCCAGAGTCATAGAAGCAAGAACAAATTGTTGGACCTCAGAAGGTAGTCAGGGAGGATGGGTGGGAAGAGATCAACCAAGGAACTTATATGAATAGATGCATAATCTGTGGACACAGGAAATGAGGTGGTGAGAGTCTGGGGCAGAGGGGAGGATGGGACCAGGTTGGAAGAAGTTAATGGGGGAAAAAGGAGGACCTATATAATACTTTCAATAATAAAGATTTTTAAAAATCCCAACAGGTTTTTTTTGTTATTTATTTTTTGTGGGGGAGTGATGAATTGATAAACTGATTTGCAAATTTGAAAGAATATGCAGAGAATTAGAATAGCAAAAATAATTTTGATAAAGAACAAAGTTGGAAGACTTACATTACTTGATATATCATAGGACTTATTATAAAGCTACAGTAATCAATTAAGTGTGATGTAACAGAAAAATAGATTAATGGCCCTTGCTGGTGTGCTAAGTGGTTAGAACATGAGCCTTAAAATTCAATTCCTGATCTAGAGCATGTACCTGGGTTTTGGTATGCTCCCTGCCCTGGTCAGGGCACCTGCAGGAGACAACCAATCAATGTATCTCTCTCACACTAATGTTTCTCTCTTTCTCTCTCTCTCCTTCTCCCTACCTGCCACTTTTTTTGAAAAACAATGGAAAAAATATCTTCAGGTGAGGATTAAAAAACAACAACAACAGAACAAGCAAACATGATAGTGGACTCAGAAAAAGAATTACACTTACCCAGTTACTTAAGGAAAATATAATGTATGTCTTATAATTAAACTCCACATGACATCAATGAACTCCTCATAACATTGACATTAAGGACAGCTTTACTTGTATTAGCCAATAAAATTGTCCCTCACCAGTGAATGGATAAACAGATTAACAAATTATGGCATGTCCTTGGATGGGAATATTCAGACATACCTGGTAAAAAGAAAGAAATGACTGATTCATGCAATGACATATAGAATCTTAAAAATATTAGGATGAGCAAAAGTAGCCACAGAGTATTTATTGTATGATTCTATTTATATAAAGTTCTAGGAAAGGCAAAATTGACATTTAATGACATATAGTAGAACAGTAATTTCTTGGAGACAGTAATATGTTTAGTTGACAGTAAAGGAGACACATAGAAACTTTTTGGAGTTAAAGTAATTATTTTTTATCTTGATTGTGATGGTCAATATATTGGTGAAGATGGTTGTAAAATCTGAACAAATGGTATATTATATACTAGTTATGGATGTAATTTATATTACATAAATTGTACTTCAGTGAAATTGGAATAATAGCAAGTTGCAAAAATAATATACCTCACTAGAACCTTGACTTTGATCCTCTGCATTTCTTTTATTTAAAACTTCTTTTCATATTACTATTTTTCTTCATACTTTTCTAAACTTTTAGTTTCACTCTTTTATAATAATTAAACTAGAGGCCCAATGCATGAAATTCATGCAAAAGTAGGCTTTCCTTCCCTCAGCTGCTGCACTGGCTTCCTTCCAGCACCCAGGACCTGGGCTTTCCTCGCAGCCCAAGCTTCATCCAGAAGGCTGTCTGGAAGGAAGTCTGGTCTAATTAGCATAATATGCTTTTATTATTATAGATAATTTTTCTTGTCATTCTGGTTAATGTTGTACTTTTGATATTTGTACATTGTATCTTTATTTGCTAGAACAGAGTTTATAAATAAACCTAATGCCCCTTACTTAACTTCTATCTACTCTAATAAAAGAGTAATATTGAAATTAACTGTTTCTCCAGGACACCTAAGCCACGCCCAGCAGCCAAGCCATGCCCACCAGCCAATCAGAGTGGCTGTATGCAAATTAACTCAGCCAAGATGGAGGCTGGCAGCACAACCATGGAGGCGGGTGTGGCATAGGTGGCGGGGCGGGCTGGGTGGGTGAGGTGGACGTGGAGGGCTTGGCCAGCCTGCAAACTGCCATAAGCCCTTCACCCAGGCTAACCAGGCATGCGAGCAGGTGGACATCCCCTGAGGGGTCCCAGACTGTGAGAAGGCACAGGTCAGGCTGAGGGACCCCCCACCCCACCCCCAGTGCACAATATATTGTGCACCAAACTCCTAGTTTATTTATATTTACCTCTTTGTGTAGTATGCATTAGAGATGACTACAATTTCTACTGACATAGCTCACTTAATAATACAACAAATTCCAGCGAATCCAAAAATTTGAGTAGAATGATTTCTATCCAGGTATACTGAAACCTGCATTCAAACACATCTATTATTATTTTTTAAATCAACTTAATGAAAGATGATTAAGCCAGTTGTTGTTATATATTTTTACCTACTAAACCTACATTTTCAAAATAGGCAATCATTTATTTTCTTGTTTTCTTTTAGATGTCTTGTTAGGTAGGAAGTTAGACATGAGTGGCTGCACTGGGCCTGTGCAACCACCACCATCATTACCCTCATAGCTAATATAAATATTATGCTATGCCAGGCACATTGCAAGTGCATTATTTTTTGCATTCTTTACTGCTTTTGTGTTAGCTTCATATTTTTTATTCATAGTTCAAATTAGTGAGACTTATTATTTAACCTTTTCTGTCATACAAGCTAAGACGGGAACCCATAAAAATACTAGAGCAATCCACAGGCAGCAAAATTTCACATATATGCTGAAGCAATTTCTTCACTGATACTGCTCCTAGGGAAATGGAAACTAAGAAGAAAATAAACAAATGGGACTACATCAAAATAAAAAACTTTTGTATAGCAAAAGAAACCATCAACAAAACAACAAGAAAGCCCACTGCATGAGAGAACATATTTGCCAATGTTATCACTGATAAAGATTTAATCTCCAACATTTACAGGGAACTCATACAACTTAACAAAAGGAAGATAAACAACCCAATTAAAAAAAATGGGCAATGGACCTAAATACTTTTCTAAAGAATACATAAGGAAGGCCAAGAGACATGCTTAAAGTCACTAATTATCTGAGAGATGCAAATCAAAACGACAATTTGGTACCACCTCACACCTGTCAGAATGGCTATCATCAACAAATCAACAAACAGCAAGTGCTGGCGAGGATACAGAGAAAAAAGAACCCTCTTGCACTGCTGGTGGGAATGCAGACTGGTGCAGCCACTGTGGAGAACAGTATGGAGTTTCCTCAAAAAACTAAAAATGGAACTCCCATTTGCCCCAGCGATTCCACTTCCAGGAATATATCCCAAAGAAACTAGAAATACCAAACAGAAAACATATATGCACCCCTATTTTCATAGCACCACAATTCACCATAGCTAAGATTTGGAAACAGCCTAAGTGCCCATCAGCAGATGAGTGGATTAGAAAACGGTGGTACATCTACACAATGGAATACTATGCTGTGGCAAAAAAGGAGTTCTTACCATTTGCAACAGCATGGATGGAACTGGAGAGAATTATGTTAAGTGAATAAAGTCAGAGAAAGATAAATATCACATGATCTCACTCATTTGTGGATTATAATGAACAACATAAACTGATGAACAAAAACAGAGACAGAGAAGCATTGATTAGATAATCAAACCTCAGAGGGAGGGTAGGGGAGGGTGGAGGTAAGGGGGGAGAGATCAACCAAAGGACTTATATGCATGCATATAAGCCTAGCCAATGGACACAGACACCAGGGAGATGAGGGGGGTTATAAGGGGATAAGGACACATATGTAATACCTTAATCAATATAGAAATTTTTACAAAGAAAAATTTAAAGAAACGAAAAGAATCTCTTTATTATAGCAACTTTTTCACCAATGATTGTAAGAGTAAAAGGAAATTTTCTAGTGTTGACCATCATAAAAATAAGTTATCTTGGTCTAAACCCTTATATCATATTTGAATGTAATTAGATTTCACTGCATAAAGTAAAGGACATTTGCATTGGCTTAGAAAAACTTTTGAGGACAGAAGATGTATTTGATTTTTTTTAAGTTGATTTTTTTTTCTTTTTAGAAGGAGAGAAAGAGCCAGAGAGAAACCAATGTGAGAGTGAAAGGTGGATCTGCTGGCTGATTCCGACACAACCCCTACCAGGGTTAAAACCTGCAACACAGGTATGTGCCCTAACCGTGAATCCAACCTGCAACCTTTTAGGGCACAAGTGGACACCCAACCAATTGAACCACACCAGCCAGGTCAGGGATTCGCTAAAAAACATATATGTATATGCCATGGGCACAGAGCTTGGTGAAGACCAAGGGAGGAAGAGTTAAGGGTGGGTGGAGGTGGACAAAGGGTGGGGAAAAGAAGGACACCTACAATTATGTGAACATTACAATTTCTAAGTAAAAAAATAAATGAATTATCCTACAAATATATTCATATATAACTTCAAATAACTTTGAAAGTAGCATTTCTTTTTATGCGCAAAGAAAAAGGAAGATGTGTTTGCACAGAATTTTTACTTAAAACACAAGTACGTCAGGCTCTTTAAGAATCCATGACATGCCTTTCTACAATTTCTCCTGTATTTCTCTCTCCTAAGCTGACTTATAAGGCATATCGGGGAAATGTCGTGAAATTAATCTTAGACTCAAAGCAGTGATTTTGATGTATAAGCTTTCACGAAAACATTTATATGTGTGTGCCCCAGGCTTAAAAACTCGTCTAAAAGCCAGCCAAAGGTTTTGTTAGCCAGCAAAACAAAATGTGGTTTTTCTTTCCAATTATCAGAGTAGACAGTCTATGCTACTCTAAGTGTGGGAGAGTATGTGCATCCTGTCTGTCAAGGCAGCTTAGAGAGGAGTAGCCACTTTATCAGAGAAGATGCTGTTGACCTTAAAGGTGGCAGTGACACATAGAATGCAGTAATAGGCTCTTGCTTGGGAGAATGGAATCGAGTGGGCAAGCATGAGCATAAAGAGATGCAAAAGGACCCTGGGATACCTGAGAGAAATTCAGGTCAGGTCCTAAAGGTAAGAACACATCCACAGAGCTATAACCACAGGCCTTTACATCTCTAGTCCTTCAAATGGTTTAAATGTCAACCTGAATTGAGTTACATAAAGCTAACTTATGACAAACCCAATTTTATTTTACCAGGCTTCAATAAGGGACTATTTATAAGGCTTATGGCACAAAATTTCTAATTTAGTGTATAAATGAGATAGTCACCATTGGAGAAACAGAATTAACTTGAAATGTGACTTTCACTGATTCATTTAAATTATAATAGCCTCTGAGAATGGAAGATTATGAATTTTATAATAGGTCTTGAAAAGTTTTGAATTTGTTCTTTACATATGAAATCCAGATTCCTGACAGGATATTTTATTATTGTAGTTTCAATCTCAGCTTTGAGTCCAACAGTCAATGAAAATGTAATTATTTTCATTTTGGAAAATGGAATTGCCAGGGGGCATAATTAAGGGAGTCATCAATCTAATTGCCTTCTAAAAGAAAGTAAAAGGGTATGAGGGGTGTCAAAAGTGTATATGGGTTTTCAGAGAAAATCTTCCCTTATCCTCACTGAAGAAAGAGAGAGAAGAGAGGAAGGAAAGAAGGAAAGAAGGAAAGAAGGAAGGAAGGAAGGAAGGGAGCAAGGAAGGAAGGAAGGAAGGAAGGAAGGAAGGAAGGAAGGAAGGAAGGAAGGAAGGAAGGAAGGGCGGGCCATGGTACTTTATGGAATGTGTGTATATGGGACAAAACTGTAGGCTGACAGAAATAAGAGGGATGAGGAATGGACATTGGATTTCAAATCACCATTTAGTCAAATATAGCTGATAAGTAAATGGGTTTGTTTTTGTCATAGATGAACAATGCAAATCCCAAGAGTTGAGGAAGAGCTATACAGGTCCCACCAAAGGAATTGCATCATCTTTCAATGTGAATGCACTGAAATGCTTTCTAGTGTGGCTTCCTGAAAAAAATCTACAAGAGCATGAACTAATGCCAAAACAAGTTCACCGCAAACATCTCCCAGCAGCTGAGTAAGTAATGCCAGCACACAAGTAAAATTCTCTTCCTCTCTTTTTCCAATCTTCAGCTTGGAGGGTCCAATAACTTTCCTATCTCAGGCTTCCTACCTGCAGCAGGCTTACGTTGGAAGGAGAGACACATTTACTTTAAAAGAAGTCCAAGTTATGACTATTGTCTCCCAAGACATAAAACCATTTTTTTAAAAATAACAGAAGCATTTTAATCTCCACTATTTTGACCATCATAATAAGTAGCTGGCAGTGAGGGAGGTGATGATTAAAATAAATAAATAAATACATCTAATAAAAGAGTAATATGCAAATTGACTCTTACTTCGAGACACCTAAACCACACCCACCAGCCAAGCCACGCCCACCAGTCAACCAGAGCGGCTGTATGCAAATTAATTCAGCCAAGATGGTGGCCGGCAGCCATGGAGCTGGAATAAGCAGGAGGTTCCTTAGGCCAGCTGGGCCTCTGCTCAAAACAATAATGTTTCAATTACAGAAGATAAATAAACCCCAGAAACCTGATTCCAGCTACCCTCGCTGGGATGTTGGGTCAGTGGGAGCTGTGGGCAGCCTGAGCTGGAATAAGCAGGAGGCTTGCCCCAGTGATGGAGGAAGCTAAGGTTCCTGTCTGCCTAGGCTGGCTGTGGCCTACGCTCACAGCAACAAAGTTTCAATTATAGAAGATAAACAAACTTCAGTTACCTGCTTCCCGCCTTGGGCTCAAGAAAGCGCTGGGAGCCTGGGTTGTCAGGGGCAACATGATCTGGGCCCTGGTTAAAGCAACAAAGTTTCAACTTTAGAAGTTAAATAAATCCCATCCAGCCTCATTACAAGTAGCCATCAGCCCCTCACCCAGGCTGGCCAGGTACCCCAGCAGTGACATCTCCCTGAAGGGAATGTGGCCAGCCTGCAAACAGCCATCAGCCCTTCACCCAGGCTGGCCAGGCACGCCAGCAGGTGGACATTTCCCGAGAGGTCCCAGACTATGAGAGGGCACAGGCTGGGCTCAGGGACTCCCCAAGTGCACAAATTTTTGTGCACTGGGCCCCTAGTAAATAAATAAAACTACAAATAGTAATGTAAGAATCTGTAGGATGTTAAGATGCTAGGAAAGGGGGTGCTTTTTTCATTAATAAAAATTAGCAACAGTAAATAATTACCCATCCCAATTTATTGAGTTTTTTATGCTTTTGACAACAGGTAGTTGGATTTCCCACTTAGTCAATAATTTTTTTACAATCCAACTTTGCAGCAGTTCCATTCTTCCTTTCAGACTTTTTTTGGGTTGTTTTCATATTTTCTTTCTTTCTTTCTTTTTAAATACTGAGAACTATATTCAGACTGCCTAGTTCTTTTTGTAATTAAAGTGTTATCTGATTTTTAAATATACAAACTCTTTTTCTGACTCAATATATATTGAACCTCAGTTGAAAAATTTTATCATGTGCCTATTTGCAGTAAGTGATTTCCTCATTTATGTCTGTGGTTTAATTTAAACCATCAGAATGTAAACCCTTTTCAAAAGAGTGCATAACAATCTAGTTAAACCATAGGGAAATGTCAATTTGGTGGACAAGAGAAAGAAGAAAACAAGTAGGACAGAAGAAGAGTGTCTGGTATACCATTTGTTCAGTTAAACCAAGTTTAATTTTAGTAGCTCTGCTCTTAAATTGGACAGAAAATATCTTAAATTTTTTAGTTATATTCTTGCTCATGGGGAATATTGGTAAAGTCTTTAGAATATATTTTGAGAGCATTCCAGCAGAATAAAATAAAGTACATTTCTTAAAGTTCTGAAGGCCATTATCATCTTGGCTTTACATACTGATACAAGCAGGCAGCTGTTTGAACAATTTTTTTCTTTCTTCCCAGGGTCTTTTATTACTCAGAGCCATATTATTTTGTTGAAGCACTAAGTGATGAATAATTTCATACATGTCTTTTCTACTTTACTGTGTTTTCAGGAGCTTTGGATGCCTTCAACAAATAAGATATGATGCCCTCACTACATTACTTAAGTTGCCAGAATTGCACAGTGTTAGCCTTTATAGATCAGCCTGTATACTAAATAAGTCAAAGGCATATCTATTTTCCTCCTGACACACACAAATAGAAGTAACCAGGGTGTTCAAAATTTGCATTATGTTCAATGAGAGGAAAGTTCTAGTAGGAAGAGGCATTTGCAAACAGGTAACAATTTCCAGAACAAAAAAGACCAGTAAACAGATATTACAACATAACGTACAATATATAATGAAATCATTATCAGAGAGTTAGATGAGTACCTTAAGAAGTGCCATTCACTTTCTTATTGGAAGCAGGTAATTTTTTCTAAATGTTTGTAACATTTGATAGAGACACAAACGTATAAATAGATCATTTTCAAATAGAGAAGTAAAGATATTTCAGATGAGGGTTGTAATGTGAATGAGAGTTTCAGGATTCACAGGCTATATCTGCCAGATGGCTCACAGTGGGCAGGGATGAAAAGGGTGGGAGATAAGGCTGTCTTGGGTCTGGATGTTAAAGGACCATGAGGGTCCTAAAAGAAATTTAAAATATTTTCCTATTTTAGTCTTGATGCAGAGACTATTTTAAGAACAATATGTCTAGATTTCATTTAAAATGTTATAAATGCTTGCTCTGCTCTATAACTGGGACTCTTTCTTATTCTTCTTTGCATTTCCAGCCCTGGGTATTGCCTACGTCTTATTCTAGTCATGCCTTGCTGTGGTTGTCTTTAATAGAAATGCCATTCAGAACACCCTTGATAAACAAGGCTTTGGTGTTTCAACATTTTGTGAACTGATCTGAATGTGAGATGTGGGACAATTCGTATGAATTTGCATGTATAGACAGAGAAATGGATGAGAGTAATAAGTCACTTAACTATTTGTGAATGGAATTTTTGCCCAATCATCAATAACATGGTTCTGTTATTCTTTATACATCACAGAAGACATAGTAGCTGGGGCATACAAATAGCTTTTCTGGAAGAGAGGGAGACCATGGTGAATGGATGGCTATTTAGGGAGTATTCTTATTATTATTATTTTCATTATTATTAAACTAGAGGCATGGTGCACAAAATTCATGCATGAGGCAGGGGCATCCCTCATCCTGACCTGCACCCTCCCCAATCCGGGAGCCCTCAGGGGATGTCCAACTGATAGCTTAGGCCCTCTCTCCATGGTTCTCTGCTCCTGTAGGGCCTGACTGCTCCACACCACAGTGATGGGAAAGCAGGCCCTGTTGGGTTCTGCCTGAGGGCGTGCTTGCCTGCTCCTGGGTTGCTGTGGCTATGGCCAAGCAAGCCCTGCTGTTTGCTGTTAAGCCGTGTGGCTGACCACTTGGGGATGGTCCCAGCTACACCGCCCACCCTGGAGTCTTCATTCTGGCCCTGCCTCCTTCTCCAGCCATTGAAGCAGCCTTGGTGGCTGCTGACTAGGCCTGCTCCCAGCACAGGCCCACAGAGGCTCCTGTCACTCTGCCCCTGATGCTGCATGAACAACCTCCTCCTGTCCAGTCGACTTGTTATGATGTCCTGGTTAATTAGCATCTCTCTCTCTATAGATAGATAGATAGATAGATAGATAGATAGATAGATAGATAGAAGATAGATAGATAGATAGATAGATAGATAGATAGATAGATAGATATACTAGAGGCCCAGCACACAAAATTGTGTGCTGGTAGGGTCCCTAGGCCTAGCCTGGGATCAGGACCATCTTCTGCCCACTTTCCAGTCCCCAGTTCAGCCCTGCCACTGCCACCCACCCTAGTTTCCAATTCGCCATCTGGCAATCAGAGCCTGGGGGATGAGGGGGAGGGACCAAGAGATCTGACGTCCACCCACTCGCCAGTCCCCAGTCCTGCCCCACCACCTCCACCCACCCCAGTTCCCTGTTCGCCATCCAGCTATAATAGAGGCCTGTGGGCTGGAGGGAGGGATCAAGAGGTTTACCATTTTGCCTGCTCACCAGTCTCCAGTCCCGCCCTGACACCTCCACTTACCCCTGTTCTCCATTCACAATCTGGCTATCATCAGAGCCTGTGGATTGAAGGAAGGGACCAAGAGGTCTGCCTTCCGCATGCTTGCCAGTCCCCAGTCCCACCCCACTGCTGCCACCCACTCTGGTTCCCCATTTGCCATTTGGCAATTGGAGCCTGTGGGCTCCGGGAGAAACCAAGAGGTTGGTGTTCCACCCGCTTACCAGTCCCCAGTCCTGCCCTGCTGTCACCCAGTCCAGTTCCCCATTTGCCATCCAGCTATCAGAGCCTGTGGGCCAGGGGGATGGACCAAGAGATGCTCAATGTACCTCATAGTGACTAGTCGAGCAGTCATTGTGGCTGTTATGTCACTGGGCTTTTATTTCATAGGACTAGAGGCCCAGTGCACAAAATTCTTGCATCGGGGGGTGGGGGTCCCTCAGCCCAGCCTGCCCCCTCTCACAGTTCAGGAGTCCTCAGTGGATGGTCCTACTGATGGCCACAGTCTGGCAGCAGAGGCTCAGAGCAGGCGCCGTCAGCCACATCAGAGGCTCAGAGCAGTTGCTCCATATGTGTGTGTGTGTGTGTGTGTGTGTGTGTCCCCACCTGGGGCCTATTCCCAGCCAGGTAAGAGGCTCGGAGCAGGCACCCCTCTGTGTTGATCTCTCAGGCTTCTGGCCTTGCATGCATGTTTTTCTATCTCTTGAGCTGTGGCCAGGATGGGATGCTGCCTGCTGGCCATGCTGGCCTGCTTGCAGATTGCCATGGTGACCCTGGAGCAGGCCCTGCTGGGGGCTGCCTGCAAGGTCCCTCTTTCCTGCTAGAGGATCGCCACAGTGACCCAGAAGCAGGATCTGCTAGGTGTTGCCTGTGGGCCATGCTTGTCTGATCGCAGATCGCCACGGGGACCTGGAAGCAGGGCCTGGTGGCGGCTGCTTGCTGGCCATGCTTGCTTGCTCAAGGGCGGCAGAACCTGCTCCCCGGTAGCTGAGGCAATGCCTGCTGGGCTCAGGTTGCCTGGGTGACGCCGCCAGCATCCTATCCCACTGCTATGGGCACCGCCAACTTTGTCTTGGAGTGATAGTTAATTTGCATATTATTCTTTTATTTGATAGGAAGATTGGGCACACTCTACAACACCTAAGCATTAAAGGCATTTTCCAAAAGCTGCTCATCTCATTCTCTTAGAAGAGAAGCTGCTTTTTTGTAATCAGATAATTGCCTACATTGGTGTCTTGGTACTTAATGAGAGCTTTTTCTTGAATTGTTTCTAAACCTGTCCACGTTTGAAAAGTTTCCTCTTCTCTTTTGTGTTAAGAAGGGAAGACAACAAGAGGTTTTATTCACAGTCTTCCTTTGTGAACTCAACCTTGTCAATCCTCCTCCTCGCAAGGTGACTTACCTTGCTCTTCTGTAATGAAGAAGAGTGACAATAATGACTATTAATTCATAGCACTTTCTTCTTCATTAGGCACAGCATTTTCAAATAGAAAGATCACAACTTGTTACGTAGTATATCAAGGTATAAAGACTTAGAGCATGTCCTATGGTTGATCCTTCCCTCTTACGTAACAACAAAATTATATCAAGAGGAGAATGGTGCAAACTGTGCTTTTTTAGTGACGATTTATCAAATTTATAATTATTTGTGCAGACAAAAAAAATTGTACAGGGCAACAGGACAAAAACTACCTCTGAGGCGGAAGTGGTATAGGTTCCAATCACCAATGTTCCAATAAACTCTTTCATTTTTAAAAATTTTTCAATTAAAGTAACATTCCACATTGTATTAGTTTCAATAGTACAGTTTAGTGGACAGACGTTTATACACTTACAAAGTGATCTCCCAATAACTCTTGCACCCACCTGACGTGACACCATTTGTAGCTGTTACAATGTTATCGACTATGTTTTACATCCTCATAACTATTTTGCAACTGCAAATTTTTACTTCTTAATTCCATCACTTTTTTCGTCCTGCCCCTCCCTGACCCCCTTCCATCTGGCAGCCCATCAGTTTGTTCTCTACATCTACGAGTTTCCTTCTATCTTGATCTTTTGTAATTTTGTTTTTTAGATTACACATATAAGCTAAATCATATGGTATTTGTCCTTTCCTGTCTGACCTATTTCATGTAGCAAAATACCCTATAGGTCCATCCATGTTGTCACAAATTATAAGACTTTGTTCTTTTTTGTTGTTGTTGTTGTTAATTTTTACGTGAGGATATCCTCTCTCCCTCATTGATTTTTATAGAGAGTGGAAGGGAGTGGGAGAGGTGGAGAGAGGGAAACATTAATATGAGAGACACACATTGGTTGCCTCCCACAGGTACCCAATAGGGGAACAGGGATCGAGGCTGCAACTGAGGTATGTGGCCTTGACAAGAATTGAACCCACAACCTTTCAGTCCACAGACCAACATTCTAACTACTGAGTAGAACTGGCTAGGGTAAGACTTAATTCTTCTTTATGGCTGAGTAATATTCCGTTATATTTATGTCTTTTCTCTTTATTTTTTTGTATATATTCCTGTATTTTTAGTTTATGGTTACCATGTGCTTTATATGGGAACTTCCTATGGTAACTTGAAGTAAGCTATATTTATAGCAGTCTATTTTAAATTGATGGTCATTTAAATCACACAACTGTCCAGTCCACAGGTCCACTTGGACTTCTTTATTTTTTTTTTATTGCTTAAAGTATTACAATAAATGATAGATAAGTATTACAACAAATGATAGATAGATCTCCATTTTTCCCCTTGTCCTTCCCCCCCTCCTCCCTAACCCCCAGATTCTTGTGTCCATTGATTATTCTCCTATGCATGCATGCAAGTCTTTCAGTTGATCTCTTAATTCCCCCCCAACCACCCCCAGCCTTCCAGCTGTAGGATGATAGTCTGTTCAAGGCTGCTCTGTCTCTGTATTTGTTTATGTTTATCGTTTTGTAATGGTCTTTATTATCCATATATAAGTGAGGTCATGTGGTATTTTTCTTTTATTGACTGGCTTATTTCACTTAGCATAATGCTCTCTAGTTCCATCCATGCTGATGCAAATGGTAAGAATTCCTTCTTTTTTACAGCAGCATAGTATTCCATTGTGTAGATATACCACAGTTTTCTAATCCATTCATCTGCTGATGGACACTTAGGCTGTTTCCAAATCTTAGCTATGGTGAATTGTGCTGCTATGAACATAGGGATGCATATATCCTTTCTGATTGGTGTTTCTG
>PVJC01015538.1:0-34925 GCA_004026665.1 Murina feae
GGGATGTGGTCAGCCTGCAAACAGCTATCTGCCTCTCACCCAGGCTGGCCAGGCACCCCAGTAAGGACCCGAACCCTGAAGAGACTGTGCCTAAGCCAGCAGGTGGACATCTCTCGAGGGGTCCCAGATTGCTAGAGGGCACAGGCCATGCTGAGGGACATCCCTGAGTGCACAAGTTTTTGTGCACCAGGCCTCTAGTATCTCAATAAAGCTGGTGGAAAAATAGAGTAAATTTCCAGTTTTCCATCAAAATCGCAGAGAAGCAGTCAAAGGTCTGTGAAGTGGGGAAGAGAATCTAGAGCTCTTCATTGTTTCATAAACACAATTAACCAATCCTCCTAATTTCAGCCTTTTCCTACCACCTCATGCACTACAGCTTCTCAGGTGCCTGACGCCTCTAATTCCTAAGCCTATGAAGAATCAGTGGCTTAGGATTCCATTTTCTTGATCCTGTTAAATCACTTACCACTTTTTTATCTGCTTTGCAGCTTCCTCTCTTGTGGTTTTACCTCCTCTTTCCATTTTCTTTATCCTTGTAGGTTAATAACTAAACAAATCCCTTTACTGTCATTTTAGTGGGGTTTTGTTCTGAAGGGCCTGAGACTCGTGTGTTCATTCTGCCATCATTATCCGAAAGCTTAACTATTTTTCCCAAGAGTATGTCCATGCCTGTGGTTGTTCCTATAGGGATAAAAATTCGATCAAGGGTCTTTTCTGGACTAACTCAGGAGTCTGAGACCTTAGGTCTTCCAATCTGCTATGGCCACAGTGTATAACCTCTAAAACTGTCTGCTCCTTAGGACAATAACACAGGAGATACTAACAATTCCTCCTCATTTCCTTCACTGCCTTCAGCCTCAGGGCTACAACTCTCTATTCCTTCCTGCCTTGAAATAACATTTTCATCTTGTTGCTGCTCTTTCATTCTCCTCCTAGTCCCATCCCTTCTACCAGGTCTTCAGTTGCCTCAGATTATTTAGTTATTTAATCTTCTGAACTGGTTTTTCACTAATTAAATGTCCAAACAAGAATATGTTCAGACAGTAAATCATTCATAAATTATCACCATTCTGCAGAAAGATTCAAATCATGGAGTGATTTTTGTTAGCCATAGTCTCTCTTTCTCTAAAAGAAAGGGATGTCTGTATGTGTGTTAATTCCCACTGAGTAGAAATGAAATAATTCAACTCATCCTCACACTGAACAGCTGCAGACACAGAACTGGCTACTCCATTTATCTTGATCATTGTAGAAAAACACCGTCTCCTCCCCCTTCCCACTTTCTCCAGAACAATCACTAGAGCTCCACATGCAGATGCGGTGATTTAGACTCTGGAGCAGAGACAGGCTTGTCTGGTGTTCTTCCTGCACATTTGCACGGCACCCTTCCTTTGCTGCTATTGGCAGGACCCAGTTGGTTCAGATAACAGCTGTTGCAGGGGACCTAACAGATTCAGCTGGGAGTCTCCCGGAGGCCTCTTAATGCCTTAGCTCAACCAGCTGTCTCTAAGCAGAGCCTTGGGAAGCGAGTGCCAAAGTAGGAGAAAGTACATACTGTACATCCTCTGCAATCATTGGAGCTTCTGCAGCAGCAGTAAAGCACGAGGGGAGGATGAGCATAGAAATACTTCGCAGATGTGGAGAGCAGGGCGCCCCAGGGTTCTAAATCGGACAAGTGGAGAGGAAGATGCAGGTGGAATGGGAGAAACCTTTCAACAAGGGTCCATTCAATTTCACAGCTTATTCAGGGAGAAAAAGGAAACTCTCAAGTTGTTTGTTTTCTTCCATTGAGTCAGACAGGATCTGAAGACAATAGGAAATGATTTCCAACTGATTGTGAACTTTTTGCTAAGCTAAGGAAAGTTACGCACACAGGATGACCAACCATCCACGTTTGCCAGGGAATGAGCTGGTGTTAGGTGAAAGTCTGGCAGCCCAGGAAACTGTTCAGTCTCAGGCAAACCAGGAGAGATGTTTACCCTTCGCCACCAACTGCTATTGCTCCTTCCGGGGCTCAAGTGAAGCTGGGCTGCATTCACATTCTGCTCAGCACCTTCCTTACTGTCCAGGGCTGCTCCTGCCACACACTCTCAGCCTGTATCACGCACAGTCTAACAGACAAGGGCATTAAAAAGGCCATTCTGGGCTTGACTCTCAGTGGGAAATGAACTGTGTCATTCAGAGTTCTCCCAGCTTCCTTTCTGGAGTCCCTGTCAGAAGCACAAGCCTTCTAGCCCACACAACTGAGTCAAAGTGATCATGGCAGAAACTGAAAACAGGGCTCGTCTCATACCTGGAGAAACAGTGCAACCCCTCTATAACTTTAAAATGCTGAACTGTGAAAAGAAGAAAGCCAAAGAAAACTCAATTACGCAGAGGCAGGTAATTCAGTGCATGGATTACTCGGGCTTTTTTTCTCTGCTCTCTCCTCCCTCTGGCACTAGTCCGTAGGCCCTTTCAATGCTCATTAGTATGGAGGAGTAGGAAGGAAAGGAGGGGAAAGTCGAATGAGCCGATTTTTCTATTTATGGGCAGATTTCCTAGGGAGGGTGTTCAAACTATTGGCTCAAGAGGTTTTTCAGTGGGGAGAGAGGATTGGGAATTGGGGGTTGTAGAGTACTATCTGTTGATTTTAACCATCTGGTCTCTCTTAATCCCCAAAATAAAACAAATTCCCTGGTCCTCTATTTTTATTGAAAAGCTAGCAAACTATAAATGTTAGACAAAGAATAAAACCACACAAGATCCCATCTTTTAAAATGAGCCCTTTGACAAATAGCAGAGACAATTGGTAATGCTGGCAATTTACAAATAAATATAATCAGATAAAATATTATGCTTTAGAAATTTTACAGTAAAATTACAGATGTCCAGTTTAGACTAAGTGTGATATGCCAATTTGAGAAAGATATTAGAAAGAGCAAGTCAGTTTTGTTTTATTCACTTAATTTCTCAAAGTCTCAAATTTCCTCACTGGGGGGTGTGGGAGGGTGTTAAATAATACACGTGGTTAAGCAGTCAGTACTTGACCAGGCACATAGTAAGTACTTAGTAATTGGTAGCTAACATATAGCAGGCACTCAAAAATGTTAAATCAATACATTTAACATGATTAATTAGACAGATTTTTATTGAGTAATTACTATATACTGAGTATTGGTAGGTACTAGGTATAAAAACAAATATGAGTTAATCAATTCCTAAAAGGTCCATTGTTTTGATGCTGACAGGTAACAACAATATCGTATACTAGGAGCCTGGTGCACAATATATTGTGCACTCGGGGGTCCATCAGCCTGACCTGTACCCGCCAAACCTGCGGCCTGCCACCCATCCATGGAGCCCCGCCCACCCCCCCCACACACCACCTGCCACCTGCACATCGGCCCCACCCACCCACACACACCACCCACCACCCGTCCATTGGCCCCTCCCGCCCACCTCATACCACCCGCCACCCGGCCCATCGGCCCTGCCCACCCACACACACCCCGGCCCATCACCTGCCCCGCACACCCTGCTCACTCTGACGCCTGCACTGCACCCGCCTCTGGGGCTGCCGGCCTCCATCTTGGCTGGGTTAATTTGCATACAGCCACTCTGATTGGCTGGTGGGTGTGGCTTAGGCATCCCGTAGAAACGGTCGATTTCAATATTACACTTTTATTAGATTAGATAATAAAACCTTAATATGCAAATCAACTGAATGGCAGAATGACCAGTCGCCATGACGTGCACTAACCACCAGGCAGCAGACGCTCAATGCAGGAGCTGCCCCCTAGTGGTCAGTGTTCTCCCACAGGAGGAATGCTGCTCAGTCAGAAGCTGGGCTCATGGTTGGCGAGCACAATGGTGGTGGCAGGAGCCTCTCCAGCCTCCGAGGCAGTGCTAAGGACCACTTGGGGTTGTCCACCTGCTGGCTTAGGTCCACTCCCCAGACAGGTGGACATCCCTCGAGAGGTCCTGGACTGTGAGAGGGCACAGGCCAAGTTGAGGGACACCACCACCCCCAGGGCATGAAAGTCATGCACCAGGCCTCTAGTATATAAATAAATGTTATACAAATTCTACAAAAAATAGCACAGTAACACAAAGGAATGGCACCCAATCCAGACAGGGAAGAGCAGAGAGAGCTTCCCCAATATGATCTCTATGTATTGAAGGTTAAATGAGGGGATATGCCAAGAAAAAAAAGTGTAAGGTCCAGGCCTAAGCAGTGGTTGCAGTGTTAGCCCGAGCACTGAAGGGTTGCAAGTTAGATCCCCACTCCAGTCAGGGCACGTGCAGGAGATATCCAATCCATGTGTCTCTCTCACATCTCTCCCTCCTTCCCTCTCTCTCTCTCTCTCTCCCCCCTCCCTCCCTCCCTCATCTTCTTCCCTCCCTTCCACTCTCTCTAAAAATCAATGGAAAAAAATGTTCTCAGGTGACAGAAAGTGTGGGGGGAGGGAAAACTCAGATGGAAGAGTAGCATGTGCAAAGTCTGGGAATGCAACATGCTCCAAGACTGGGGAAATGTGGGCAGTGCAGTGAGAAAGGGCTGAGGGAAAATAATACTGGAAGCACAGGGCAAGGCTATGAGGATAAGAACAGGATGATGAGTAGGGAGGCTGTAGACAGGAGAGGGGTCTGGTTTATTCATTAGTAAGTGGATTTGAGCATGTTTCAATGCTGCAGGGGAAAGATGTAAGAGAGGTAGATGTTGCTGTTTCCTATCAGTGCAAGAGTGGAGTAGGCTCTGACTTAAGATTTCCCTTTGCCGTTTTAAGGAGTCAGAGTCTCCTTGGTTGCCTCCATTCACCTGTTCAAGTGCTGAGTGGGACTGGACCAGTAGTTCTCAACCCTGGCTGCCATCAGAATTGCCTGGGGAGCTTAAAAAATATGGATCCTAAGCTTAGAGATTCTAATTTAATAGAATGAGGCAGAGATTCTAATGTACAGCTATGGGTGTGAGCCAACAGTCTAAATCACAATAAATACCTATAGTCATGCATCAATAAAAATACATATTTCAAAAGCAAAGATTAATTCCTTTGAGGTAATGCTCCTCTGGATTACTGGACTGCCACTCCTCTTTGCCAGTACCGCCACTTATTTTTCGGAATCCATGACTAGTTACATCATATGCCCTATGTTTGAATCACAGGTCACTGTTCAATGTGCTTCAGGTGTCTATGACTTCCTCGGGTGGTGTCTGCTCCTGGGAACACTCTTCTCTCCTTACTCCCTTACTGAGCCCTTACTTCTCCTGTAAAGCCCAGCTCCAATGGCATGTACTTTATGTAGTCTCCACAAATACTGATTTATCACAAAAGCAGCAATTTCTCACTCATCAGTGCTCACATCACTTCTGCTATAGGGTATCTCATGCTGCATTACAGTTTAGTGTGCACTTTTGGGCTTCTCCTACTGAACTCTGCTCTTTTGAAAACAGAGACCTTTCCTTGTTCATTTTCCTTTTTCAAAGCCTCCAGAACAGGGCCAGTAGAGTCACCAAATGCTCTCTGATGTTTGCCAAATGAATGAGTCAAAGAGGATAAACAAAAGGTAATCATTATAACAACTGTAGTTAAAACTGAGAATTTTAAGATTATTAAAATTAATCAAAGCAAATCATCCTATATAATAAAAGGGTAATATGTAAATTGACCCTAATGGCAGAACAACCAAGTACAACTGGTTGCCATGACATGCTTTGACCACCAAGAGCAGACGCTCAATGCAGAAGCTGCCCCCTGGTGGTCACTGCACTTCCACGGGGGGGGGGGGGGGCACCATTCAGCCAGAAGCCGGTTCATGGTTGGTGGTGGCAGGAGCCTCTCCCACGTCCATGGAAGCGCTAAGGATGTCCAACTAATGGCTTAGGCCTGCTCCTCAAGGGCTCCCAGACTGCAAGAGGAATATCTGACTGCCAGCTTAGGCCCAATCCCCTGGGAGAGTGGGCCTAAGCTGGTAGGTGGACATCCCCCAAGGACTCCTGGACTGTGAGAGGGATGTCTGACTGCCAGCGGGCCTAAGACAGTAAGTAGACATCCCCTGAGGGCTCTCAGACTGTTAAGAGGGCACAGGCTGGGCAGAGGAACCCTCCTCATCCCGAGTGCACGAATTTTCGTCCACCGGGTCTCTAATCTAATCTAATAAAAGAGTAATATTGAAATTGACCATTTCTACGGGACGCCTAAGGCACGCCCACCAGCCAATCAGGGCAGCTGTATGCAAATTAACCCAGCCAAGATGGAGGCTGGCAGTCACGGAGCTAGAGTAAACAGCAGGCTTTCGTTGCACCAGGAGTAAACTGTCTGCCTAGGCCGACTGGGCTTCTCCCGGCTCAGGCAACATACTTGCAATTACAGAAGCCAAGGAGCTGAAGCAAACAGCAGGCTTCCGTTGCACCAGGAGTAAACTGTCTGCCTAGGCCAGCTGGGCTTCTCCCGGCTCAGGCAACATAGTTGCAACATTGTTTCAATTATAAAAGCCACGGAGCTGAAGCAAACAGCAGGCTTCCGTTGCACCAGCGATAGAGGAAATTGTCTGTCTAGGTCAACTGGGCGCGTCTACTAAGGCAACATTCTTTCAATTATAGAAGCCACGGAGTTGAAGCAGACAGGAGGCTTCATTACCTGCCTAGGCCTCGGCTTAAAAGAACAGTGTATCAATTATAGAAGATAAATAAATCCTAGAAACCTGCTTCCAGCTAGCCTTGCTGGGATGTTGAGTCAATGGGAGCTGTGGGCAGCCTGAAAGGCTGAAAACGGCCCTCAGCCCCGCACCCAGGCTGGCCACACCCCAATGGGGTGAGGGACCCCTCTGGGGGGCTTGGCCAGCCTGTAAACAGCCATCAGCCCCTCACCCAGGCTGCCCAGGCACCCCAGTAAGGACCCAAAACCTGAAGGGGCTGTGGGCAGGCTGAAAACGGCCCTCAGCCCGTCACCCAGGCTGGCCACACCCCAAAGGGGTGAGGGTCCACTCTGGGGGGCTTGGCCAGCTTGCTAACAGCCATCAGCCCCTCACTCAGGCTAGCTAGGCATGCCAGCAGGTGGACATCCCCAGAGGAGTCCCAGACTGTGAGAGGGCACAGGCCGGGCAGAGGGACCTCCCGAGTGCACAAATTTTTGTGCACTGGGCCCCTAGTATTTATGTAAAATTACTTCCTAAAGAAGTGTAAATTACTTCCAAAGAACAAAGGCCAAAGAATTTTCCATGGTATTACACAGAATATGAAACTAGATGCCTATGTCTTGGTGTATATACAATGAGATAACATGTTTTCAAACTTCTTTTTAGAAGGCAGTCACAGACTGGTGAAACAGGCACAGTTGCAGGAATGAGGAGGCAGGATTGGAGTATAGCAGGAGAAAGGAAAACCACTAGTAAGGTTTCTAAATGACAACCGTCAGCAGAGTGGAGAAATGCTTACAAATACGATAGAATTAAATAACCGGGTATGATGGCAGAGTTGCTCAAATATCATCACAGAGAAGAGATAAAAATTCCTGTCCTGAAAGATGATGATATTGAAATATATCCTTCACTCACAGGAGTGTCAGAAATAGCAGAGAGCAGCCCAGAAATGACAGGACTGGATGACTTAAGAGGAGAAAATGAAAGTAAAATTAAAAACATCAAAACTATCTCAATTATTGCTATGAGAAGGTAGCTATTGGTACTTCTATGGGATTAATCAACATCTACTTTTTAAAAAGTTACTCTAATGCTGAAAAATAGGTGTGTAATACACTCCCTCCAATTCTATTGGCAGGATTATGCTTATCATGAATACTCTGGGCAAATATAACTGGGAAAACAGAAAAGGAGGAGATAAAATTATTTATGTAATCAGAGAAGCACAAAGAGAAGAATATAAAATGGCCTTAGAGGTATTTTACTAGGAGTAATGGGAAGAAATGAAGAAAATGGTGAAATTAGGTTGCATATCAGACATTCTCTCAGCATGGCTTCTACTGCAACATGAAAGCATCTTCTGGGGAAAAAAATGCCAGTTTTAATGCCCTCTTAATAAAATGACCAGGTTGCTCTAACCTATTAGGCAGCAATTAAAACCTCAGGGGCGCTGCCACTCCTTCCTCAGGGCTGCATGAAGCACAGCTGTCGCAAGGAACAGGCCGTGAGCCCTGGCACTCTGGGGTTACACTGGCCAGGTAAAAGATGGAAAGCCCATCACTCAAATCACTTAAAATTGGACACAACATTAGAGAAAATGCAATGGAGCTGAGAAGGATGAACTAGAGAACCTAATGTAGCATTAAAAAAAGAAGTCACATTCATTGGTGCCAAGGGACATCTGGAGGACACTGTGTTTAAATTTTGGACTCACTTTGCAGGAATGAGTGTTAACTGTCCTTGACTCTGCACACAGGAACTCCCTCCTAAAAATATTAAGAAAAGCATCGGCAACCTGACCGGGAGCAGTTTAAATCTTCAGCTCACAAAATGATTTCCTTTCTTCCTTCTTTGGTTCAGTGATGATGATGTCATCATGCATCTGTGGTTTGTTATTTTTACATGGACACAAAAGCAGACAGAAAATATATTAAAGTGATGTGCAATTTTCTATGCAAATGATTTCAGACTAATAAGAATTGTGCTTTATGATTAAGTGGAAATTGGTTATTTGCTCTAAATATTTATAACATGTTTAGAATTAACACTGAAACTATTCAGTCCATGAGATAAAAAACTTTGCAATATTTCTTGGCTGACCTTGGCAGCTAATGTGACAGGGTACATATGTTACCTTCACTGTGGAAGGACTTTATGTAATAAACCACACCCACAAATAGCAGTCAGAATGGTTTTGTGCCTAGTTCTCCTTCCACACCCAGGTAACCTAGAGCAAATCATTTAACCTTACTTTGTTTCAGTTCTTCTAACAGTATAAAATAAAAATACTGACATACTAGTATCATAGACAAAAGAAAAACTAAGCCACATAGGCTGACGAATAAGAGAAGGTCCTGTGGATCTTGAGAGGTGATGAATTCTCTCTGCTCTGACTTCTTCCTGAGATTCCTCAAAATCATTCTGTAAGGTACCAGTTTTGTGTAAATAAATCATGCTGTAGGAAAATTAAATCCTATGACAACAGAAATTCCAAAGTACCTGAGAGAGACTAAGCAATCCAACCTCCAAAGGTATTTTCAGGACTATGCTAAACTGTAACACTAATAACATCAAGGCTAATGTTGAATGCCTCATAATGCTAACATAATTATGGCAAAGAAAAAAATTCAGTTAACATTTATTGAGCAAGGGGTCTGTGCCATGCACTATACTAAGCTCTTTTACCCATTTTATCTCTTCAAATCCTCATAACTTATGAGGTCAACACTAAC
The DNA here is from genome assembly GCA_004026665.1 of Murina feae. Lineage (NCBI taxonomy): Eukaryota > Metazoa > Chordata > Mammalia > Chiroptera > Vespertilionidae > Murina > Murina feae. Next base: position 9,354 of record PVJC01015538.1, read on the forward strand.
ACTATCCCCATTTTAGAGATGAGCAAACCGAGGCACATTCATAGTGTTTAGCTAACTTGCTCACACTCACAAGCTGAGAAGTAAAGAGCTATGCTCTGAGTCAGGCTGAACATCAAGGCTATGTTTCAATCCATTATGAGTGCTTTGCCAGGCAGCAAAGAATGGCAATGGCTGCTGAGTCATAGTTTCCTGTTGTTTTTGTTTGTTTTTTAAAATATATTTTATTGATTTTTTTACAGAGAGGAAGGGAGAGGGATAGAAAGTTAGAAACATCGATGAGAGAGAAACATCGATCAGCTGCCTCCTGCACACCTTCTACTGGGGATGTGCCCACAACCAAGGTACATGCCCTTGACCAGAATTGAACCTGAGACCTTTCAGTCTGCAGGCCGACGCTCCATCCACTAAACCAAACCGGTTAGGGCTTCCTGTTGTTTTTTAACTTAAACTTGCATTTGTTCCTAAGGCCCTGATCATGGACCTGTGAGCTAATCTGCACAGCTCTGAGAACTGAACTAAAACAAGTAAAATATCTACACACTTATCATGCTATATGTACTAGCAAGAGGAATAGGCTACTACAACTGATAATACAATCCTCAAGGAAGGCTAAGTGGATCTGCAAGTAACATTTTTATGTGCTCCTTAGTGAATAATTTGAAGATAAATTATTAAAAAATAATTTCTGCTTTTAAAAATGAAAGGAAAGACTGCTCACAAATTAGACAACTGCTGGTTTCCAGAAACAAGGTTCAACAGAGAACAGATTATTTTTGTTTCCAGGTTAACTGGATACCACTCACTCCAAAGGAAGAAATTACACATTGAGTTTTGGCTCTCATCTGGTTCTTCAGTGGTTAGGGGGAAACAATACCCACTTTACTTTTTCAGAATTAAAAGGAGACTATGGCCTGCTTCATAAGTGAATGGACTTGATTCATCAGATGTAAAGAATTTACAAGTTAAATATTTTTCAAAAACCCACCTAAGCTGATTTTCACTTGCCAAGAGGCTCACAATTTTAATTTGCAAAATAAGTGATTCCCCTTCCTTGCTTCCATCATGGCAATAGTGTGTCCTTAGCATGAAGTGCAGGCGCTGCTTGGCAGTCCCCTCCATCTCCTTTCAAGGAAAATCTTTTCCTATCTACAGATTAATTCTGACAGCTATCTGGAGTTACCAAGGAACCACTCCATTTCCCCAGCACTGTGGGTGCCAGTCAGATAACACAAAAAGCAGGGTCTATAAAAGAAAGCTGTCCCCAAAGCATGTCATATAAAGCATGTCTATATTGTACCTTCCTTACAGGGAAGACCACAGAGCATATACAAAACAGAGGCCTGGCTTCCCTTCACAAAACAGAATTATTGGTTTATGAATGACGACCAAAAGATGTATTGCAAATCAAATACATTGGAAGGTGCTGAACACTGAAATGCTCCTAAATAGTTGTAAGCACAAAATGGTGATTGATTCCATGAAAGAAAGTAGAAAAGAATGATAAGTGTAATGGTGATCTATCTTATGGGGTCTTTTTGGAAGAATGGAAAACAAAAGGCTTTCAGCCTTATGACCATTCACTAGGAATGGAAAGAAGAATGATCTTTCCTTCTCATGACATGAGCTCAGTTTCTTCCAGCATTTCCGTACTGCTGCTGTGACAAGGTTGCCGCATGTGGTCCTTGGTTAGGTAAGGTAAGCACACATGTGGCATGCTCTCAGTATCCTGACTGTGGAGGCCTGGGAATAGCTCCATTGTGAGAATAAGAATACAGGTTCAAAGGACAGAGTTGTTTTTCTCGAAGTGCACAAAGCATACAGTTACCCTATAAAAACCCACACCCACATATGTTTAAGAAATGGGAATACTTTAGAATAAGAATCACTGCAGATAAACTATTTCTGACTTAATGAACCACAGTGGCAAGAAACTTGCTGATTTTGCTTTCCCCTTCCAAAACTTGCTGCTCTCAGCTCTGGCCCTAAGGGTGGCTAATAATTTACATTAAAATAAAAGAATGGAAATATTAGGGAAATTTGGTAAATTTGAACATCTTTTTTCATAAGCAACGTATAAAATAATTAAGATCAGACATACATAATATATTGCACAGTGAAATGGCGGCCTCTAGACATTTAGTGACTTAGGTGTCCTTGAGAAGGGGCTCTGAGCATGATTTCTGATGACTACACTGCAGCAATGACTTGCCTCTGAAATGAACGGCTGCTTTTCTGGGGAGGCAGGGAGAGATGCTCCTCCAAGAGGGTGCTAGGTCCTCTTTGAATTCTATAAAGCTACTCAACATGTAAATCTGGTGTCATGCACACAGGTAGGCTCAAAGGACACTCAGTGGAGAAAATTATTAGCTATAGAAGAGGAGATAGAGAAAAGACCCATGGGAGAATAATTCTTGGAAGCTTCTAGCATCTCCAGACCACAAATGGTGCTCTTTCTCAGTCAGCAGACAGGGTAAGTAGACATATGCATTAATGTAGAGCTGATTTTAAACTGTGCTCCTAACTCTCTATAGTCTTAACAGTGACTATGTAACTATGTTGCACAAAAAATGGCAAAAAGATCCCTTTGCAAAAAATGCAGTTTTTCCTTTTATTCCCTATACTTTAGTAATCTTAGTACATTGTAATAGAACTTTTCAGAAGGTATACACTGGATAAGTGTGGTGGTGGTGATGCGATTACAGGAATTAGGCAAAGGTGTGGTCCAGCATTATTGCTGCCAGCAGAAACCATATATTTTTTATGTCCTCAGCTTTTCAATACTAATAATAAAATAGATGAGAACCCACTGCTCCTCTTACTCTACCACCAGTGTGTTACACCCTTTTTTCCATATCACTCCCCTAAGGAGCCTTTTAAGACATTTTCTTTCTAACTGCCTCCATGAAGTTTTAATACCACAGATATACAGTATATCTGTTTATGTACTGTATGTATACCTGCACTTTATACCTGAAAAAAATATTGCCCCCTTTCAGAATGCATGCTCTACACCAGAGTCCTTAAACATTTTTTGATTCATAAACCCCTTAAACAATCCGATTAAAACTATGAATCCTTTCTTAACCACCCTCCTCCACTAGTACATCCTATCTAATAAAGAGGGAATATGCTAATTGACCCTCACGCCATCACAAAGATGGCAGTGCCAACAGCCAACGAGGAAATATGCTAATTGACTGCCCTGCCCTCAAAGATGGCAGCACCCACAGCCAATGAGGGAATATCCTAATTGACTGCCATGCCCTCAAAGATGGCGGCGCTCACAGCCAATAAGAAGGGAATATGCTAACTGACTGCCATGCCCTCAAAGATGACAGCACCACAGCCACAAGATGGTGGCACCCAGTCCCCTCAGCCCCGTTTGGGTGACAGGTGGGCCCAGCAGCTCCATGTGCCTGCCTCCAGAGTCCCCCAGTCTCCTCAGCCCCCCAGCCACCCAGGGCCAGTCTGAGGCGCAGGTAAGCCTCAGATGGTGGCTCCCCAGCCACCCAGGACCACCCGAGGCTCAGAAAACCAGAGCCAGACAAGGCTTGTGCTTCCAGCAGTGGCAGCAGTAGAGGTGTGATGGAGTGTCGCCTTCTCTTGATCACTGGGTCACCTCCTGCCCCTGAGGGCTCCCAGACTGTGAGAGGGGGCATGTTGGGCTGAGGGACCCTCCTCCAGTGCATGAGTTTTCATGCACTGGGCCTCTAGTATGTACATAATTTTATATACACTCAGGGCATTCATAGGAACCTCTGGAGCCCATCCATAGGCCTGAGGCTGAGTGTCCTAATCTGTATGCTTTCCTGGGGTTACTGCAATATATTCTCACTAGAGGCCCAGTGCATAAAATTTGAGCACTGGGGGAGGGGGAAGGGGGGTGTCCTTCGGCCTGCATCTTCTCCAATCTGGGATCCCTCTTACAATCTGGGACTGCTGGCTCCCAACCACTTGCTTGCCTGCCTGATTGCCCCTAACTGCTTCTGCCTGCCAGCCTTATCACCCCCTAACCATTCCCCTGTCAGCCTGATCAATGCCTAACTGCTCTCCTGCTGGACAGATCTTCCCCAACTGCCCTCCCCTGATGGCCCAGTCGCCCCCAACTGCCCTCCCCTGCTACCCTGATTGCCCACAACTGCGTTCCCCTGCCAGCCATCTTGTGGCTGTGGGCATCACCATTTTTTAGGGCATGCCAATATTCCCTCCTTATTGGCTGTGGGCACTGCCATCTTTGAGGGTGGGACAATCAATTAGCATATTCCCTCTTTATTAGATAGGATACCTTTAACTAACATCTGAGGATTCTTGAATCCCAATTCATATCCTGAGCACTAACCTCTAAGTTTCAGGTTCAGATGCTTAGGGTGCTAGAAATATACACTTACATGTTCCACAGATACTTAAACTCAATTATCCAATTCTGAACTCATCATCATCCACTCAAACCTGCTTCTGGATCCCAACTCATCCATACCACCCTTTCTTCCCAGCTTCCCAGGTAGACAGTTGGATTCCTCTGATTCATTTCTCCTGGCCTTACACCCATTCAATTCAAGTCTTGCTCACTGTACCTCTATTATGTTTCTCAAAGCATCCCTCCCTTTCACCTCCTGCCCTAGCTCAGACCTTATCTCCCATCTGAGATGTCCACTCAAAGTCTCTGCCTCTACTCTTGCCCTTCTCCATCCAATCCATTCTTCAAACGGCTGCCCAAGTAAGCTTCTGAGAATGCAAAACCTGTCAGGTTTTGCTTAAAATTCTTCAATGACCAACTTTCCCCCCTGGAGTAGGGGGGAGACAGATAAATGGCTTTCACAATAAAGCCCTAGATTTCTATCAGAGTCTCCAAATCACTTGCTCCTCAAGTCTCATTCTCACGCCATTCCCACGACCCACTGGATGCTCAACTAGCGTCTACTTATCAGATCACTTGGCACACTGTGCAGCTTCATGCTCCTGCTGGGTCCTCTGCCTAAAACATCTTCTGTGTCTTTTCTCCACTCTGTACCTTGTGAAAGAATTTCTCTCAAACTTCACAGAAGAGAGCCGTGGAAGGCAGGAGAAATAACAAGAACTGTCTTTAGCCCTCGTGCCCTTCTGAGCGGGACAACCCTGGTCTTTCGGCCACAGCTCTACAACTCCCAGAGCATGCCGGACCAATCAGATTCTATTTCCAGGAATTTGGAATTAGGACACAGGGTTCTAGCTAGTTGGTTGGCATTTCTTGAATTGGAAAGTAATACGAATCTGAAATGAAGGCAGCCATGGCTGGTCACATATTTCTCACTAAAGAAGAGAAAGTCAGTCTGCAGGCAGGAGCAGTGGTGAGAGACAGGAGACTGTCTGGGAGGACAACCAAAATAACTCTAGCTCATGACCACTCCCTGGTTCCTTTTCTGGTCTGCAGTGAGGCCTAATCACATTCCTTCCTTAGTTCCATCAACTATCCTTGTATCCTGATGGTGACACCCGGTTAGTTTCAGCCAGTCTGAGTAGGTTTCTTCTCCTTGCAATATAAGGGACTTGATTATGTCAGCATTAATAGAGAACTGACCTCCACTATGGAATCCAAATCGCCTTCGTTTGTTTCATGGCCAGTACTGTTCACTCCTCCTGCCTCTTTGAATATAATACATTACTTTCTGTGTAAATGGAAGGGCAATCATATTAAAAGTCATAAATGTACCTGATTTAAATAAACCAGCCAAGCTTCAATGCTCCAAAAAACATAAAACAGAATGGAAAACAAATGAATCTTTGCTTTGGCCTTTAAGGCTTATGAATTAAATCAGCTATTAATCAGACTTGGAAAAACACTGGCTTCTTTCCCATAGTCACTACTATAGAATTATTATACAGAATCAATAGAACCCAGTAACCTACATGAATTTCTGGTACTTTAACTCCCTAGTTTACTACAGAACTTACTACTAATTACTATAGGTCTAAGAGAATACACACACAACGGACAAAAGGCATAAATTATTTACAGGGTTATTCATCTGCAATGGATATCCCATCAGATTCAACCTTGGAAGTGTCACAGAACCAGTTATTTTAAAATCAAATTGTATTTTATAGGAAATAATAAAGATGCTATAGCAGTACAATAAATTCACACTAACAGCAGATCTGCATTTCATTGCAACGAATGTCTGTACTCTATTAAGCAAGTACTGAAAGTGCCCTTACTGTGCCACAGAGTCAAGGTTTCCCTCTCATTGTTCCGCAGACTTGCGTATTTGAGGTTAGAGACCTAGTATGGGACATTTTTTAAATACTCTCCTCCTTGCCTGAGTTTCCATATGGGAAATGAGACTGTTGGATCTGAGAGGATTTGCTCTAATCTAAAAGGACCTTGCTCCTGGCATTTATTTTCTCATCTGAAACATTTTTTTCTTCTCTGCTGGTGATCCGTTTTGTCTCTGCAACAGAATCATGTTAATCATCCAGGACTTAGTGCATTGCTCTTGCTGACTGAGTGGTCAGCAAAACAAACAAAAAACAACAACACAAGCTGATGAGTCTAGGATGTGAGTACTTGACAGCCCCCCCCCGCCCACCCCCACCTCCCTGCTTTAATGGCTCTCACAGTATTAGTTCACCGAAAGGCAATCCAGTGTGCCTGGGACAATTTACCATTCTGTGTATTGTGCACCCACGAGATCTTTTATTTTGTTAGAGTTTAACATTGGTTTTCTCTTCAAAAGACAGAGAAATTTAAACTCTGAAAGGGTTCCAATAATCCGCCAGCAATGAACAAAACAGCCCAGTTGCTTGTGATGGATGCTAACACCACTCAGGATTACCCGATGAGCACTGCCAGGACCAAGGAGACTGTGGGTCCCCCTTCCCAGGATCTCTCCCAGCATGACAGACAGGCTCACTCTACCCAGAGGTGCTTGTGAAACACAGGCCTGTGCAGAAGCACGGAGTGAGATGGATGACTTCTCAAGGTCACTGCCATCGCCAGGATTCATTAATGTTGGACAAGCTGCAGCTCTGAGCTGTGTGTTTTCCTAAAGCAATAGACTCTACTGTCCACCTTCTGTAAATAATAAATCTCTCAGCTTCCCAATCTTTCTGTAATCTGCACACCAGCACACTGAAAATAATGTAAACAAGGTTAGCTCACAAAATGCAGCATGCATCCACAGCGAATCCAGTAAGTATGATGTAGCTGATGTCCTTTCCTGTCTCCAAAGTGTTAAACAGTATCTAAGCTGTGCTTACAATGGGAAAAATTAATAGAAATTTCAAATTCTTATACCTTTTATAGCCTGTTTATTTATAATTTTTATAAACTGAAGGGAAGATTTGTTCAAAGAAAACAAAAGACAATTTTATCCACAGACTAACAACAACAAATTATGACAACTCAATGTAAAAGAAGTAGGTTCCCTTAGATGTCCACTGCACTCTACTCCACCCCCAAAATCTCATGGGAAATGCAATGCACACAGTTCACCATCTCCTAGGCCATTAGTCACGTGTGTCAACAAGGAGACAAGTGTCTCTGGGCCTGGAGAGATGAAATTTTAACCATATCTTCAGCTCACTCACAACCCAAAATCTATAAAGTGATTAAAATTTAAATATATCCAAAATCCCTGAGAAATTCTATCTCTGTAAAAAATGCCAGTTTATTCTCTTCCCACGTGGAGTCAGACTCATTATTAAAAGACTCTAAACCTAACTACAGTATGATGAGCTACACTAATTTGCCACTTTCTCAGGCGATTCCTGCAATGATGAGCTGGGGTTTAGTGGGTTTGTGTGGACTGACATAACTCATTTTCTAAAAAAATCACACATAGTGCAACAGCAGCGAAAAGAAAATTCTACTTCATCAATCTCCAGATTCTTAAAAAAAAACAACACTTTAAAGTATGAGGCAGAACAGGTTAAAGCCCCTTTTATTCATATTTTCAGAAAAAACAAATTAATCATTTTCTGTTTATCTTCCCTTTTTAGAGGACACATTCTTGGCATCTCAACATTGAGCCCATGTCCCACCCGTCTAGTGCTGGTAAGTCCTAGAAGGACTGTTCTGACTTCCTGGCTTTTATTTTCTTTTTAAAATTATATTGGCATACAATATTATGTTAGTTTTAGATGTACAACATAGTGATTAGATATTACAATGTGATCACTCTGATAGAAGTCTAATCAGACTCCCTTGCCTTCCCTACACCCAGATACATGAGTCTCTCTGCAGTCTTCCTTCTAACCATTTCCCCAAATCTGACATGATTTCTACTACTTTGTACCTGTGATGCATCCAAATGCCTTCACCTCACCAAAAGCATCTCACACTTGGCATAAAACAAGTCCATCAAAGGTCTATCAGATCTTGTGAAAACCCTAAGCTGGACACCCTCCCCCACTTGTCTCTCCATGTCTGTCTCCAACACCCCTCTAGATTTCTGTGAGCCCTGCGTGTGTGTGTATGTGTGTGCATTGCTTTATCTTTCAGGAAGGGGTAGAAGTAGATCCTTCTATGAGCTTATTTTTACAGCTTTAGGGCCACTGGCTGTGAGGTAACCAGCATCAATAATTTAGGAGCTAGCATTTGATAAGGATCATAGTATTGATCCTTGTTACACATCCACAAGAGATCAAGGGTGAAATGTGTCATTTTACTATTTCCAGAGATTCTCTGGACATCATTGAAAATAATCTAGAATTCAGAACAAATTCTGATTAAGCTTTGGACTTTGCTTAGTAGGTTTTAAGTTCACTGAATATAGGAATCATGATTAAGTTGTATTTATATTTCCCACACCATTACAAAAAAAACCCCGTTTTGTGTTGCAGGAAACATTGCAATAGTTTCCTTTTTAATGAGATCACAAAATATGTACTTTAGGAAAACATTCTGCTATATTTAGTGTTGGGAGATACACACAAACTTGTTAATATTGGTTTAACATTGAGGTTTAAGTCAAAAGTGGAATAGGCAGATATCAAGGTAGTGACATTTAACTCTGCTTCCAGGCCTCACAGCTTTCTGAAAAAGAAGTTTTTTAGATATCAACAGCCAAACTGAATACGGGTAAGAGGGGATAGCATAGAAAATGTATAATCTATAAACTTCAGACCTAGATTTATTGACGCTTAGAAATGCCTATATTATTATAAATATCGCTATTTAAAAATCTAATAAATTGTACTTGAAAATCTAATAAATTATTTTGACTTATTGAATCCTAATAATTGTCTCCCTGAGAGTTCTCATTTTTAGCAAAATTACCAGAATGAACTAATTAATGAAATGCTTTAAAACAAATTTGTTTTAAAGACAAATTATTTCAAAAGTTATGTGTACATGTAGCTACACTCTCCAACACACATACAGAGACAGACCTACAGAGAGAACCCTAAATAGAAATCAGCATGAAGTCAATACCTTTTATGTGGCTTTGAAAGCACTGATAGACCTATGGATACACCTTCTGTGTCTTAGAAAAGTGTCATTGGCTTTTCCCCTGAAAGAAGTGGCAAGGAAATGGACTTAGAGTTAGCAGCAACCTTTTAGTGATCTTTGGAAAACAAGGTTTAAAAAAACCCAGGCCATCAGTCTCCAGGAGAGCTGAGATGTGATGGCCTCACTTTGGAAACTTGAGGGGAAAGAGGCTTACATAGAAACATGTTTCTATGCTCTTGTCTTTACAGCAGGACCATGGACTGAATAATGCCTCAATATTCTTCCTAAGTGTAGAATTCTAAGTCCCTTGACAAAACCAGCACTGAAGGAGCAGTCAGGAGGGGAGAGGTGCCAGGACTAGATGAGTAGCAGGAAAGTTAGTGGAATAAATGGTGTTGTTGAGTTGTCCACCGAGCTCTTTCTCAAAATGTCAAGCATAATCAATCTATAATACTAAAGCATAACATGCAAATCAACCAAAAGGCTGAACAGCGGAATGACCATGCTATGACACCCCTTGGTGCCAGGCCAACCAAGGCAGGTGCAATGTGATTGGTTGAGGACTGGCCATCACCCCACGATCGCCCTGCAGAGGAAGGCCCAGGCCATCAGCTGGCAGGGCTATCAATCAGGAGGCTCCATGATTTCCCCAAAGAGGGAGACCCAGGCCACCAACCAGTGGGCAGGGCCTCCCTCTGTGTGGGCGATCCATGACAGAGCCCCGGATAGGTGGGCAGGGCATACCTCTTTGGGGTGATCAATCGTGGGACTTCTGGACTATGAGAGGGCACAGGCCAGGCTGAGGGAACCCCCACCCCCTACCTGAGTGCACAAATTTCGTGCACCAGGCCTCTAGTATAACAAAACAAAAATTTGGTTAAAATCATGTCCAACAGAAACTGTGAAAAGGCTTATCCGAACAGAGCTGAATTACCTATCCTGCTTTTTATTAGCATCGAATATTTACTGAGCAATCATAAGATGCATAATATTGTGCCAGGTGTTGGCATTAGAAAGTTTTCATATAGGTTAGAAAGTAAGTGCCCTGAAAGTGCTTACAATTTTCTAGACAAGTTCTAAGCTAATCACTATAAATAGTAACTAGAGAGGATGGGAGTCGGCAAGCACCTTAAATCAGAGAGCTAAGGCTTGGAACATCGTCTTCCCGATTGTTGTCTAACACTGCTAATCACAGCATGAAGGGTTACCAGATATTTGAATTCTGACTACACTATCAAACCTTGTCTTGCTCAGAGAAATTAAACCATTTGAATTAGTGAACAGATTTCTTCAAGAAGACAAGGTCTGCGCGAAAGAGCAAGTAGGAGTTGAAAAATTCAAACTTGCTTGAGTTGTTAGGATAGACACACAAACATAAATAATAAGCAGTTCCAGAAAATAAAAGTAATATGTTTCAAATATCAGTTTATTAGTAAAAAATGTGAATCTGGACTTAGCTGAAATTCTCCCATAGCAATTAACCTTGAGGCAACCAGAAAAACACCTGTGTAGGGGTAACTATGACAGGAGAATAAAGCCACGTCTGCAATTGTGTAGGTGTCATTCAATACAACCAGAAAACATACCCATGATTTAGGAGCAGAAAACTAACTCCACATTATCCTTTGTTGCTTAATAAGCATGGGAGGCCACAAAGGCAAGTTCCTTAAAAAAAAGTAAAATGGAGAGGAGTCAAGATAGCGGCCAGCAGGATGGCAGTGAGAGAGAGAGTGTGAGTGAGTAAGGGAGCTTAAGGAGAGTGTGTGGACGTGTGTGGGGTGTGGTGTGTGTGTATACGTGTGTGTGTGTGTCTTGGGGGCCAGAAGATGGCTCTCCTAGATAGGGAGTCCCTGCTACCGCTGCAAACACACCTGGGAACAGCCGGCTCTGGCACAGAAACCACACCATCTTGAAGGGAAAGCTGCTGTGACTAGAAGCTCAGCCTCAGCACCACCAAGACTGGCCTCAGACACCATACTGGACACTACAGCCACTCTAGTCAAAGACCTGCCACCTCAACTGCAGACCCACAGACACTAGGACTTCAGCCTCCCACCCATAAGCTCTTGTGAGTCTTGGAATATACTACCCTTCTGCTGACTTGCTGCTATGGCCATGGGCCCTACGCATCCCAGTGCCTGGGCACTCCAGTGACTTAGGTTGTGTGTCTCTCCTGCCAACCCACCTCTTTGGCCAGGGACCCTACGTGTCCCAGCGCTTGGGCTCTCCAGTGACTCTCGGGGTGTGTGACCTTTCTGCCAAGCCCTCCACTTCATCCACAGGCCCTAAGAAACTTGGGGCTTGAGCCCTTCTGTGATAGCAAAAATGGGGAGACAAAGAACAATCCCCAAATGAAACAAAAGGAGGGATCGCCAGGAAAGAAATTAAATGAAATAGATGCATGCAATATGTCAGAAAAAGAATTCAGAGTAACAGTCATACAGTCCCTAAACCAGCTGGTTGAGAAAATCAGCAACTTATGTAAGAATCAAGAGGAAATCAAGAGTGATATAGCTATAATAAAAAGCACAATGGAAGGTTTCAACAGTAGACTAGAAGAAGCAGAGAACTGAATTAGTGAATTAGAAGACAGGGCAGACAAACACACCCAATCTGAACAGCAATTGAAGAAAAAAATTAGAAAGGAGGAGAGTCTAAGGGAGCTTTCGGACAACATAAAACAAAGTGACATACATATAATAGGGTGCCAGAAGGATAAGAAGAAGAACAAGGATTAGAAAAACCTATTTGGAGAATAATGACAGAAAACTTCCCTGACTTGGGAAAGAAAAAAGTCACATAAGCACAAAGTCCCAAACAAGATGAACCCGAAAAGATCCACACCAAGACACATAGTAATTACAATGGCAAATGGCAGGTTAATAATTAACCTTCTCAAATATTGTTATTGGAAATTCCCAGCAGAGTCCAGAATTATAAAAGTGAGTGAGAGATTGTTCTGGCTAAATCCAATAGGAGTGTGTGTGTGCATGCACACATGTGTGTACTCTTAACTTTTATGAATCTAATAATGCAATCAATATATAGTACATTGAGTGGCAAGATTATTATTTAGAATTTTTTAAATATTTTATTTATTGATTTTAGAGACAGGGAGGGGAAGAGAAATATTGATTTGTTATTGACCAGGGATCAAACCTGCAATTTTGGCATATCAAAATGATGCTCTAACCAACTGACCTCCCTGGCCAGGGCTCATTCATAATTGAAGGAGAAATAAAGAGTTTTCCAGACAAGCCAAAGCTACAGGAATTCATCACTACTAAACTGGCATTACAAGAAATATTAGAGGGAATTCTTTAAGTGGAAAAGGCGAAAATTAGAAATAAAAAAATATATGAAAGAAAAGAAATCTTACTAGTAAAGGCAAACAGAATAAAGCTAATATGAAAAAAATTGAAATGGCAATAAGTACATACCTATCACTTTAAATGTAAATGGACTAAGCACTTCATTCAAGAGATATAAAGTGATGGGTTAGATTAAGATAACCCACAAAACTCTTAAACATGCTGCCTACAAGGGACTTAGTTCAGATTGAAAGACACACAGATTGAAAATAAAGGGATGGAAAAAGATATTTAATGAAAATGGAAGCAAACAAACAAACAAGCTATGGCAGCAATACTTATATCAGAAAAAATAGCCTTTAAAACAAAAGCTATGCCCTGGCCGGTGTGCTTAGTGGTTAGTGTGTCAGCCTGTGTAATGCAGGGTTTCAGGTTTGTTCCCTGGCCCTGTAGGAGGCAGCCAATCAATGTCTCTCTCATATCTCTCTCATATCTCTCTCTCTCTCTCTCTCTTCTCTCTTCTCTCGTTTCTCCCTCTTTCAGCCCCCCTTCAACTCTTCCCTTCCTCTTTTCCACTCTATAAAGCGCGTGGAAAATATCTTCTGGTGAAGATTTTTAAAACAAATAAACAAAGGCTATAACAAAGCACCCAGCAATTCCACTCCTGGGCATTTATCCAAGGAAAATGAAAACACTAAATCAAAAAGGTACATGCATCCTACGGTGGTTGCAGCATTATTTATAACAGCCATGACATGGAAGCAACCTGGGTGTTTATCAGTAGATGAATGGAATACACACACACACACACACACACACACATACATACACTAGTGCCCCGGTGCACAAAATTCATGCACATTAAAAGGGGATTAATTAGAGGAAATATTTTGACGCACAGATCAAAGTAACCGCTTGAACTAAGGCCGATCCTAGAGGAAATATTTTAATATTGCTATTTACCCTTTCTCTATAATAGAAGTGTCAGAGATGAAATAAAATTAAAATGTAAATGAAAATCTTCCCCGTCAGAGTTTGAGGTGCACCACAGGACCCAGAGTTAAGTCCTCACCCATCCACATGCACCTCAAAATCGCGCAAGACCCAGATCTGGCTGGCCCCCCCTCATTGGGCTAGAGACCTGGCCAATCCCACCCTTATCAAGCTGTGCCAGGTGGGGGTGCAGCCTCACCTGGCGCCAGGCGGGGGGATTCGGCCTGAGGTGGTCTATCAAGCCCCACCGGAGTAGAGGATGTGGTATGAGATCCCCCAACCTGGCACCAGGGCAGGGGGTACAGCCTGAGTTCCTCCGGTCTGGTGCTGGGGCAGGGGGAGCAGCCTGAGGTCCCCTGGCCCAGCACCAGGGCGGGGGCCACACCTTGAAGTCCCCTGTCAAGCCCCGCCAGGGTGGGGGGCATAGCCTGAGGTCCCCTGGCCTGGCACCAGTGCAGGGAAGCGGCCTAAGGTCCCCGGCCTGGCACCAAGCAGGGGGAGCAGCTTAAGATCCCCTGGCCCAGCACCAGGGTGGGGGGTGCACCTTAAGATCCCATTAAGCCCCGCCAGGGTGGGGAGCACAGCCTCAGGTCCCCTGGTCTGGTGCCAGGTGGGGGACGCAGACTGAGAGCCAGGGGGCATGGCATGAATTCCCCTGTCAATCCCCGCTGGATGAGAGGCACAGCCTGAAGTCCCCTGTCAAGCCCCACCTGGGGGAGGGGGCACATCCTCAGGTCCCTGCTGATTGTTCTTTAAGGCTCATTATGGGAAATCGGCCTCAGCTGTGGATGCTTCCATCTTTGCGGCAGAGTGATGATCAATTTGCATATTCCCTTTTTATCCTATCTAATAAAAGAGTAACATGCAAATTAGGCAGCACTCAGTGACAAAGATGGCCTCCCCCATGGCCACAAGATGGCGGTATCCATAGCCACAAGATGGAGGCGCCCAGTCCGGCTCAGTCCCGCCACTGAAGTGGTCAGGCCTGTTAGCCAGGCAGGTGGCAAGGGAGGCAGGGGGCCTGAGGGGTGGAACAGGTGATCAGCAGGTGCTGGGGGTCCCTTGCACATGCCTGCAGCCTTGGCCAGGGGTTACAGGCCTGGGCAGGGGTGGAGCTGGGATTGGAGGGCCAGGGGTGGAGCCTGTGATCAGAGCAAACTACAGAGGAAACACCTTTTCTGACTGCTCATTGGCTAAGCTCCCTGTATGCCACTGGTAATATTCTTAGTAACTTGGGTAATAAGAATCCAAAAAGGCGATCTAGGGTTTTTCCACCACACTCCTGGAGAAAAAAAAATGCAGGTCCATTGCTGGAGGGCTAAGAAATGTCATATCCTGCCTAGCAGGTTTGGCTCAGTGCATAATGCCTCAGCCTGCTGACTGTAGGGTGTGAGTTCAATTCTGACCAAGGGCATGTATCTAGGTTGCAGGCTCCTCCCTGGCCAAGGCCCAGATCAGGGCATATGCAGGAGGCAACCAATCAAAGTGTTCCTCTCACTTTGATGTTTCTCTCTGTTTTTCCCTTCTCTTCCACATTCTCTAAAAAAATCAATGGAAACATATCCTCAGGTGAGGATAAAAAAGAAAGAAAAAAAGAAATGTCATATCCTATGAAAGACACATCTTGAAAATGCCTAAAGAAAGTTGTCATTTTTCATGGTGAAGGGATTGGAGTCAGTGTTGATGAAAACACCTTGGTGGCTGCAGTGACTGGCAGTGGCTGCAGCAGCGGGGTGATGGGGCTGGTGGCTTCTTCTGATTAGCCAGCCTGGTCACCTCCCACAAAGGGAGGCCAGACTGTGGCTTAGGCCCGATCCCCAAGGGGATCAGGGAGCGGGCCTAAGCCATCAGTAGGACACCCCCTGAGGGTTCCCCATATGTGAGAGGGGGCAGGCTGGATTGAGGACCCCTCCCCCCCCAGTGCACCGGGTCCCTAGTATATGTTTGTGTGTGTATGTATGTATAAATGAATATTACTCAGCCACAAAAAAAAAAATGAATGAAATCTTGCCATTTGTGACAACAGAGATGGAACTAGAAGGTATTGTGCTAAGTGGAATAAGTCATGGAAAGACAAACACTGTATCATTTCACTTATATTTGAATCTAAAAAACTAAACAAACAAAACAAATAGACTCATAGATACAGAGAACAAACTGATAATTGCCAGAGGACTGGATGGTGGTGGGCTTGGACCAAAAGGTGAAGGATTAAGAGGTACAAACTTATAGTCATAACATAAGTCAGTCACAGGGATATTGAGTATAGCATGGGGAATACAGTCAATAATATCTCAATAACACTGCATGATGACAGATTGTTAGCAGACTTCTTGTGGTAATCACTTTTTAAGGTATATAAAAGTTGAATCACTATGTTGTACACCCGAAACTAATATAATACTGTATATCTACTTTAAAAAGAGTTTTACATTTCAGAGTAAAGAGGAAAAAAAAGAAATACACAGTAAATTGAGAAACAGAAACCCATAATAGAGGTTAACCTTGTTCCTATCTTTAGACAACAGATTACTTTGGCCTCAGTTGTAACAGTTGTATACTATCACTGGTTTCTGATATTCTTAAAAGGTGCTGTAATAATGATGTCTGTCTGCTTATTGCTAAACAGAGAGGATGATTTCATTCTGTTTCTGGGTAATTGTTTCCCATGGAAACACTAGTCCTAGCCCCAGAGAAGTTTTCTTGCAGTGTCTGACATGGTTTCTTCTGAGAAGAATGTATCAGGCAGCAGTATATAGTTACATACTGAAATGCATCTTCGACAAAGGAGTAAGAAATCAGTATGTAAAATGTTTACTTTTCATTTATCTGCATGTCAAAGTAGACTTGTATTAAGTTCAACAAAAAAATTATGTACTTTCTGAACAGAATAAGATGGTTATAAAAGAAATATAGTAGGTTCAGGTAAGTGAACCTGATGACATATTAGCGATCTCATCCATCAACTGAAGGAATTGGTTTAGATAAGCCCAACTTTGCTCAAGAAACTTATCTCTCCCTTGGAGAGCATCCTTTAGTACAGGGAAGGTGGGAGGGGTGTAGTCACTGAGTAGGATAATGCATTTAAAAGAAATTATGACACTGTATATTCATATGAAAGTCATTCTAATTCTAATTATCCAGTCCATTCAGGATGCTGGATAGCTTTTTATGATTATAACCACTCCAAGAAGGACAACTATGAGGTAATAAGCATACAAAGCTATTGTTTCCCAGGGTGCATAGAGTAGGTAAAATGAATGATATCAGAATACATCAGCTTGTCTTCAATTTTCTTTGTACACAATTGCAATAAAATTTGATGTACATTGCAAGATGATGTACATAGGAGGTTTCTTAGTGGCTAGCCATTTGCATAATGATTTCCCTTTTATCAGAGAGTTAATACAGCTCTGGTTTCTGCATTTAGAATCATTTTGTTACAGCCTTCAGTCTGTTTAACTTAAATGTCTATCTGTATATATACCTTAATCACTTGAGATGTGTGTATTTCATTATCTCTGATGATGGTGTTTCTATTACATACATTGTGGGGACGTTCTGGCATTGAGGATACATTTTCCTTCCCTTAATTTCATTCCTTTTTCTCCTCAATCCCCTGTTTCATTCCACATTAACAGATATTACCAAAAATTTCTTCATCCTTGAAATTTCCTTCAACATTATTTATAGAGACAGGTTCCTATTTAGTTAGCTCTTAGCCAAACTATATGCATTTAACTTCTGAAGTCTTTCTGCTGGAATCATTCTGTCAGAGCTTTTTTTAAAAAAATATTTTTTTATTGATTTTTTTACAGAGAGGAAGGGAGAGGGATAGAGAGCTAGAAACATCAGTGAGAGAGAAACATCGATCAGCTACATCCTGCACACTCCCCACTGGGGATGTGCCTGCAACCAAGGTATATGCCCTTGACCGGAATCGAACCTGGGACCCTTCAGTCTGCAGGCCAATGCTCTATCCACTGAGCCAAACCAAACCAGTCAGAGCTTTTTCTGTCAGAGCTTTACTTCACATGTGTTGCTCTCCCATTTTTATTCTTTATGCCTGTATTTCTCCTTCTTTTTCTATTTCTTCTTTTTACAACAGTCTCTTTAGCATTTCTTATTCTCTCTCTTTTTATAATCATGTTTACCTAAAACATTATTTTCTATATAGTACATTTTTTCACTATAATAGAATTTTACCAATTTTTTAAATCTATGAAATGTTTTAGGGTGGTGTAAGGAAGAAATATAATAAGTTCTTTCTATAATAGAAATATTTAGATTCCTTCTTGGAAAAGATCTGAAGATTTTTAGATCTTTTTTTTTTTTTAGGAACACAGCTGACTATATATGTAAAGAAATTCCTCTTCATGAAGATGTCAGAGGCAAAAACAAATAAACAAACACAAAAAATACATTTGGAGGAAACAGAAAATCTTAACTATTTAAGAACAAAACTGAGCTCTTGAAGTTAAAAACAGGAAAGCAGAAATTTTGAAAATCAAAATAAAAGTCAGAAAATTAAAATGTGAAAATATCCCAGAATGTATAGCTTAAAGACAGTCATAAACTAAACACCCAAAAGCAACAACAACAACAACAAAAAAGGTAAATCGTACAGAAAAGATAAGAAAATTGGAAGATCAGTCCAGGAAGGAAAATATTCAAATAACAGAAGTTTCATTCAAATAATAGAAAGAAACATCTGAGAAAATGAATAGGAGAAAATTCACAAAATTGAAGGATGTGCATTTTCATATTTAAAGGGCTGAGAATGATGATAACATTGGGACCAGCCTAGATACATGATTGTGAAATTTGGCACATTACAGACAGAGAAAAGCTTACAAACGTCCAGATAGAGAAAAACAAAACAAAATAAAACAAACAATAAAGACACATCAGATATTTTGTATCAGAACAATTTCAGATTTCTCAACTGAAGGCAGAAAGCAATAGGAAAATGTCTTTGAACTTCTGAAGGAAAAGAATTTCCAAACTAGAATTCTATATGTAGCCAAATGTCAAACAAGTGTGAGAGTAGAATAAAGACATTTTCAGATATCTAAGGTCTCAAACTTTATTTCCCATGACTCTTTCAGAAAACTACTGAAGGGTATCCTCTACAAAAATGAGTGTTTATCCTAAATGATGAAGTACAAGAAATAAAAGATCCAACAAAGAAGAGAATCAAGGGGAATCTCCAGAGTGATGGTAAAGAGTGATGACCACTGCCCAGGCATAGAGGGCAACCAATGTGAATAACGGAAGTAAGGTAACAAAACAAAACAAAACAAAACAAAACAAAACAGCACACAGGAATATTGATGTCTCTCATCACCATACCCTTGGCCATGGTACTCTTTGTAATCTGACAAAACTTCTGGAAAGTTTAATCTACTAAAAAATATCACAATATACTATCACCTCATATCATCAAAAGCAAGTATTAGTGAGGATGTGAAAAAAGGGGAATCCTTGTGTAATGTTGGTAGAACTATAAACTGTACAGCCACTATGAAAAACAGTATAGAGGATCCTCAAAAATTAAAAATAGAACTACCACATGATCCAGCAATTCCATTTTTGAGAATATACCCAGAGAACACAAAAATAATAATTCTAAAAGATATCTGCACCCCCATGTTCATTGCAGCATGATTTACAATAGCCAAGAAATAGAAACAACCTAAGTGTCCATGGACTGTTGAGTGGATGAAAATTGTTGAGCTATGCATACCAGTACACAATATTATTCAGCCATAAAAAAACAAAAAACACACAACTCAGACATCAATGGTCACACAGAGCAAAAGATGTATTTTTTTAAAGTGGTTTTAAAAAGTCGCCAAAAAGCAAACAGTAACAACCCAATAACAAGCAGCAACAATAAACTCTGGGAAGAGGAAAGAATTTGAGTTTCAGAGTTGTCCCATTATAATATTCACAATGTATAGTTTTCAAGAAAAAATTATAGGACACACAAAGAAATAAGGTAATATGGTCCATTCACAGTAGAAAAAGAAATTGATAAGAACTGCCCAACAGGAAGGCCAAGCATTGGACTTACTAAATAAAGACTTTCAAAATTGTAGGCTCTAGCCCGTTAACTGGTTTGGCTCAGTGGATAGAACATTGGCCTGTGGACTGAAGGGTCCCAGGTTTAATTCCGGTCAAGGGCACATGCCTGGGTTTCGGGCTTAATCTCCAGTGGAGGGGGTGGTGTGCAGGAAGCAATCGATCAGTGATTCTCTCTCATCATTGATGTTTCCATCTCTCTCTCCATCTCTGAAAAACAAACAAATATATATACATACATACATATATATATTAGGCTCTAGCTAATGTGGTCCTTGGAAGTCTACAGTTTAAAATGCTTATAACTATCAGAAAATAGAAAAGACTGAAAATTACTGAAGACATTCAATCAATTTGTTGTTATTGTTATTAAAACTGTTAGGAAGAAAAGCAGTAGAAAAGAGAAAGAAGAGTCTGGCCAGTGTGGCTCAGTAGTTGAGTGTCAACTTCTGAACCAACAGGTCACAGTACAATCTGCAGGTTGCAGGCTCGATCGCCAGTAGGGGCCGTGCAGGAGGAAGCCGATCAATGATTCTCACAAGATAGATGAAGAATAACAGAGAAAAGGAACAAATAAATAATATTAGGCATGAAAAAGATAATATAATTACAGCTACATAAGAGATTAAATCCCTCGCTGGGTAGCTTATTTTGTTAGACCGTTGTCCCAAGGTTGCAAATTTGATCTATGGTCAGGGCACATTCAAGAAGCAACAAATGAATGCATAAATAAGTGGAATAACAAATCAGTGTTTCTCTCGCTCTCCTTTCTTCTATTTCTAAAAATCAATTTTAAAAAATATGAATAACTTTAAGTCAATAAATTTGAAAACCTACTTGAAATGGACAAATTTATTTTAAAAATATGAAATACTAAAATGGACTTATTAAGAAACAGAAAACCAGAGTGGCCCTACAAATATTAAAATCTATATATATAAAAGGCTAATATACCAAGTGTGTGACCATCTGGGTAATGATGTCTCATAGTAACATCCGGCTTCCTCTCCCTAGTGACTATCCTCCTTGCAGTTTTTCTTCCTTCCTTCCTTTCTTCCTTTTTTTAAAAAAATATATTTTATTGATTTTTTACAGAGAGGAAGGGAGAGAGATAGTTAGAAACATCAATGACAGAGAAACATCAATCAACTGCCTCCTGCGCATGGTATACTGGGGATGTGCCCACAAGCAAGGTACATGCCCTTGACTGGAATCAAACCTGGGACCATTCAGTCCGCAGGCCAATGCTCTATCCATTGAGCCAAACCAGTTAGGGCCTCCTTGCAGTTTCTTCAACCTAGGAACACGACTTGCTTTATAACCAGGTGGAAACAATTCACACTGTAACCAAATGTCTATAAAGTGTTTTCCTATGCTTCATCTCATTTGATTCTCACAGAAGTCCTGGAGTAGGTAAACAGGAGACTCAGTGGAATCCTATTTTCTTTTCATTAGCCGAAAAATGGAGATTTAGAAAGCTTAGAAACTTGACCTGACTAAAAAGAAAGAATGGTGGACCTTGAAAATAACTTCAGGTTTTCTCACTGTGCAGAATATAGTCAAACACTGCTTCAGTTAAGTATTTTACCCTTTGTTCTCCCTGAGTGATCTACAGTAATCTGCTTCATGTTGATATTTACTGCTGTGTTGCTGACAATCACCTGAAAGAGAAGTTGGGTGCTTCATGGGCTGGAAAAAGTTTAGCTACATAAGAGAGCAGGTCTAATTAAGCAACTTTATTATATATATATATATATATATATATATATATATATATATATACACACACACACATATATATGGCTAAGTTGACTCATGCATGCACGATACATATAAAGCTCTCGCTGGCTCCAATTGCATGTGTGTGTTTCCATCTGTCATTGTTAATCGTGAATTTGTTGACACTTCTATTACAGAGAAAGGGCAAAAAGCAATATTAAAAGATTTCTTCTAATTAATTTCCTTTCAATGTGCACGAATTCGTGCACCGGGACACTAGTATTTAATTAATAGCCAATAGGCTTCCCACAAGGTCTAGAAGGTTTTACAAGTAAGTTCTACCAGACATTCAAAAAACAATTTTAATATTATACAAATTTCTTTCAGGAGAAAGAAAAAAAGGCAATACAACACATTTTATGAGGCTGATAAAACTTGAAAAAATCAGACTAAGCATATACAATAAAATTCTAGTGGACCTGACTCATAAATATAAATGCAAAACTAACCAAAATTTGGCAAAACAAATCCAATATTGCATGAAAACATAATTCATCAGGACCAAATTAAGTTAATTTCTGGAATTCCACATATGTACAACATTAGAAAATCTTACATTATCCATCTGATTAACTTTAAATGAGGAAAAACTTATGATCATCTCAATATTTCCTTAAAAAGCATTTGATAAAATTCAACCAGTTTTTAAAGAATTTAAAAATTCCTAGCAAGTCAAAAATATAAGGCAATTACCTTAACCTAACAATGAGCTTCTGTCAAAATCCTATTACTAAATGCCTTTTCCAATGGTAAAATAGAAGCATGCTCTTTAATACTTAAAAAACAAACAAATATGAGAAAAATAATCACCTATGCTCCTTCTGATCAATATTATCCGGAGATCAATGATCAGAGAAAGAGAAAGAAATGGGGGAGGGACAACAAATGGTGGGGCAACAAATAAAATTATTGTCCATGTAAAAAACCCCAAAGAAACTACTAGCAGGTATGGTTAAGGGAGTTTAGCAAGATGAAAAGTCCAAATCCAAGAGTCAATTGCATTTCTACACATTTTGTAATAAATGCACAAAATATAAGGAATAAAGCTAGCAAAAGGATATGCAAGATGTGGGGAAAACTATAAATTTGTATTAAATGACAATAAAGACCAAAATAAATAGGGAGACACAAATGTTTGTGGGTAGGAAGAACCAATATTGTACAAATGCCAAAGTAATGCTCCATCTCTTAAACCTGGTGATGAGAAATGGATCTTCATTTTATTAATACTCATCATTTAAACAGTATGTAAACAAGATATACACTCTTTGTACATAAGGTATATTTCAGAAAAAATGTTATATCTAGGCAATAATGTTTTTAAGAAAAATTTTAAAGAAATAGTCTTAAAGAGGTTTGTAAAAAATTTTTACAAGTATATCAAATGTTTACCAAAAAACAAAAAAAAAAAACAAAAAACTCTCTCGCACACACATACACACACGTGTGTGCATACATAACACTCAATTAATAACAGAAAAACTGGAATAAAATCAGAAGATATAATGGAGACAATGGCAAAGATATTGGTGTCCAGCTGAAGGCCTGAGGTGACAACTAAGAAGATAAATAGGGCCAGGGACTTGAATGGAATTTTGCCCAAATTCAAGGATGACTAAGTGGGCTGTAGTGGAGACGCTGACCCTTTTGTACTGGACAACAGGCAAGCTGCCCTCGGCACCCCTCCTCAGTCATCCAGTACCCCTCTGGCAGGCTGGCTTTTCAGGGCTCAGCAGGAAAACCTTATGCCTAACTTAAGGCACGGTGGCTGACTCAGTTGGAAGATAAGTATAAAATTAGAGCACATTCTGTCCTTAAATTTCACCTTAAAAGTTTCCTTTTCCTTTTAAGCTTGCAATTGATTCTTTCTGTAAAGTGTCTTGTGATACTGTGAATTAGGCTACATAAAAATAAAGCACACTGCATTTTATAAAGTTTTACTGCTTCTCTGCTATAACCTCAATGTGCTTGATTCTCCAAGCCTAATTTGTATATCTTTAGACTCCTGAGTAGTTTCACCTTATGAAGAATTCAATAAAATGGTATTAAAAGAGACAAAGACTGCTGTCAGATATAAATTCCTTTTTATCTCTCATCCGAACCTAGGCCTCTGACAAATGATTCTTTTGGATATGTAAAATGCATCCTCCACCAGCAAAGGCCTGCTTAGCTAATACAGGAGTTAGATCAGTTAACATTTACAAACTGGAATAACTCATCTTAATGTTTTTAAGAATTAAAGTTGTAAAGGTCTTCACAACTAGTATTTCCTAACAGTCACATAATTGATAAGGAAAATCAGTGTTTTCAGGCCTCCAAAGACAGGGCAACAGTTTGGCGTACTTTATATACCTTCTGAATTACTTCAAATGTCAAAAGAAGACAATGCTTGATTGTGATGGCCAATTCAACAGAAAAACATTCCTAGGATAAAAGCCCTCCAGGCTTTAAAGGAAATTTTGTCTCATCTTGCATAGGGCATACTGACAAAAATACACTGGCTTCATAGCAAATCTAAATGTTCAGGATTCTTTTAGCTTGGACTCAGCTAGCTACTATTTGGCTTCAAACCTGCCCTTTGGACAGGTGTTAAAAGCCCAAGATCTGCTTTAGTGTCATTTCTGGCATCCCTGAATCATGTGACATGAAGGTTCCTATAAACTCTAATTCATATAACAACCAAAGTAATAAGAACAAAGTACGCTGTTAGGATTTCCAGTTAACATCTAATTACTCACTTTCAAACAGAAGTTAGCATGCTAGATGCAACTTGGAATGAAAGTTCCTTCTGTACTTTTGGTATTAAAATTTAATCAGCTGAAGTTTGAATTTGTATTCATTATTATCAGAGTAAAATGCTAATCCAGTAATAATCACGGCATTAAAATTATTAATTTTATGTATAAAATTAACTACTAAAACCCAGAATGGTCAAATAAATGAGATTGTTTAATATTGCAAATATTAAGAAGTGCCCTGACCGGTTTGGCTCAGTGGATAGAGCATCGGCCTACTGACTGCAGGGTCCCGGGTTCGATTCCGGTCAGGGGTATGTACCTTGGTTTCAGGCACATCCCCAGTGGGGGGTGTGCAGGAGGCAGCTGATCGATGTTTCTTTCTCATCGATGTTTCTCTCTTTCCCTCTTCCCTTCCTCTCTGTAAAAAAATCAATAAATTATATTTAAATATATATATATATATTAAGAAGTAATAAATTTACTATGTTTATCTTTAGAAAGAAGATTGTTTTTTTAAAATCAAAATATGCCTATAAGCGCTAGCTGGTTTGGGTCAGTGAAAAGAGTGTCTGCCTATGGACTGATGAGCCCTGGGTTCAATTCCAGTCGAGGGCATGTACCTCGGTTGCAGGCTCGACATCCAGCCCTGGTAGGGGCATGTGCGAAGGCAACCAATCAATGTGTCTCATATCACTGTTTCTCTCTCTCTTCTCCCCCTTCCATTCTCTAAAAATCAATAGAAAAATATCCTCCAGTGAGGATTAACAAAAAACAAAAAACCTATCAGATTAAAACAAAATACCAGGCCAACTACTATTAAATATTAGATAATATCATAATTCTAATCTTTCTAATATTACTTAGTAAATTATTATTCATAGCCTTAAGCAAAACCCTTTATTTAATTTTAGTTATTTTATTCCATTTGGGATATGAATTTCAAGAAACAAGTCCATTGGGAAATGTGAGGATAAATTTAAAGTAGATGTCAACTTTGTCATGTCAAAATTTCATAAGAAGAAAAGAATCCAAAGTAACATCTTCTATAATAAAAGCGAAACATGCAAATGTGACCGTTACCACCAGCCAATCAGAGCAGCTGTATGCAAATTAACCCAGCCAAGATGGAGGCCAACAGCCAATCAGAGCGGCTGTATGCAAATTAACCCAGCCAAGATGGAGGCCAACAGCCACGGAACTTGAGCAAACCAAAGGGTTCTGTTGCAACTGCCTGCCT
>PVJC01015539.1:0-34906 GCA_004026665.1 Murina feae
CTGTTATCTGATTATTTCTTAAACTAGTGGCCTGGTGCACGAATTCGTTCACATTGAAAGGAAATTAATTAGAAGAAATATTTTAACACTTTGTAATCGGGCATTTTCCCACCAAATCGCGTCGTAACGCGGGCTTTTTTGACATTTTCTCGCCAAAATTAGACTTTCCGTAAAATATTCATATCTTTAGATATCAAATATCTATTTGATATTTTTCTATGAAACTTTCAGTGTTTTAGTTTAAAAAGAGGTCTCTATTTATTTACTTTGCAAAACATGTGTTGGCGCCCTTGTTTACAAGTTTCCTGCGCCCCACCGCTTAGCGGAACAAAACGAGTTAACTCGTCTCCTGCACTTTGGTATAAAAAGCAATATGACGAGTTTACTCGTTTCCCGCAAAAAATGTGTTTTAATATCTCTATTAGCCCTTTCTCTATAATAGAAGTGTCAACCAAATTCACGATCAACAATGACAGATGGAAACACAGGCGTGCGATTGGCACCAGCGAGAGCTTTATATGTATTGTACATGCGTGAGTCAACTTAGGCTTTTACATATATAGAATAAACTTGCTTAATTCAACCTGCTTGCTGATATAGCTAAACTTTTTCCAGCCCAGTGAAGCACTCCAACTTCTCAGGTAATTTTCAGCAACACAGTAGTAAATAGCAACACGAAGCAGATTATTATTATAAATCACGCAAGGAGAACAAAGGGTAAAATATTTAACTGCGCAGTGTTTGACTATATTCTGTGCAGTGAGAAAACCTGAAGTCATTTTTAAGGTCCACCATTTCTTCTTTTCAGTTGGGTCAAATTTCTAAATCTCCATTTTCCAGCTAATGAAAAGAAAATAGGATTCCACTGAGTCTCTTATCTTCCTACTCCAGGACTTCTGTGAGGATCAAATGAGATGAGGCACAGGAAAATTCTTCACAAATATTTGGTTAAAGTGTAAAATGTTTCTACTTGGGTATTCCTAGATTGAAGAAACTGCAAGGAGGCTAGTCGCTAGGGAGAGGAAGCTGGGCATTGCTATGTGACATTACCCAGATGGTCAAACACTTAGCATATTAGATAGATAGATAGATAGATAGATAGATAGATAGATAGATAGATAATAGGAGCTCATGAAGAATAGGCACTGGTGATAGAACAGTGATAAAATAAACATGTAAGCCCTGGACACCTTCGCTCAGTGATTGGAACATCATCCTCCAACCAAAGGGTCTTGGGTTTGATTCCTGATCAAGGGCACTTACCTCAGTTGTCGGTTTGATCCCTAACCCCACAGTTGGGGTGTGTGCAGGGGGCAACCAATGTGTCTCTCTCATGTTGATATTCCTCTCTCTCTCTCTATCTCTCTCTGTCTCTCCTGCTCCATACCCTCCTCCTTCCCTTCCACTTTGTCTGAAAAATCAATGGAAAAAATATCCAAGGGTGAGAATTAACAACAACAACAGAAAAGATCAACATGAAAGTCTAGTGGGGGAGATAGTTCAAAAAATAAAAAAATCAAGTAGTGATAAGTGCTATGCAGGGAATTGAAGTAATAATATGTTAGAATAGCTAGGGGGTTATTTTACATTGGTTGGTCAGGGATGACCTTTTCTGAGATGACATTTAAACTGCAAACTGGTCCTGGCTGGTGTGATTCAGTTGGTTGAGCATCATCTAATGTACCAAAAGGTTGCCGGTTTGATTCCCAGTTAGGGCACATGGCTGGGTTGCAGGCTCCATTGGCAGGAGGCAGCCAATCAATGATTCTTTCTCATCATTGATGTTTCTATCTCTCCTCTCCCATCCTCTCTGAAGTCAATAAAAATATCTTTAAACCCCCACAAATGTTCTTCTTAAAAAACAAAACAAGTGAAGATGCTGGTTTCCTTGAAGGGATGATGACTAGCAGAGGGTTTCTGGGATGCTGCTAATGTTCTGGTCCTTTACCTGGGGTCTGATCACACACGTGTTTTCAGTTTGGAATTCATTAAACTGTACTTTTTTGTGCACTTTTCTGTATGTTCTGCTTCAATAAAAATTTTATTACCAAACATGACATACAAATGGCTACAATGAAAATCATTAATTATTAGGGAAATGCAAATGAAAACCACAATAGAAACCACTTCATACCCATTAGGATAGCTATTTAAAAAAAAAAGACAATAGCAAGAGTTGGCAAGTATATGGAGAAATTGGAACCCTTGTATATTGTTAGTGGGAATGTAAAATGTTGCACTATGGAAAATAATTTGGCAGTTTCTCAAAAAGTTGAATATAGAATTACCATATGATCCAGCAATCCACTCCTAGATACACACCCCAAAGGACTGAATACAAGTTCAAGCAAATTCTTGGACAGTAATGTTTACAGCAGCATTATTCAAAGTAACCAAAAGGAAACAACCCAAATGTCCATCAACTGATGTATGGATAAACAAAATATCATATATCCATACAATGAAATATTATTCATCTATAAAAAAGAATGAAGTAGTAATTCATGCTACAATGTGGATGACCCTCAAAAACAGTATGTTAGGTAAAAGAAGCCAGATATAAAATATTAAATATTTTATTATTCCATTTACATAAACTATCTAGGAAAATCTGTAGAGACAGAAAGCTGTTTAGTGATTGCCAGAGACTAGGAGGAAAGTAGAATGATGTGATTAATGGGTATGGGTTTTCTTTTGGGGTGATAAAAATGTACTGAAATTAGATGGAGGTGATGGTTAGACTAATCATGAATTTAAATGCCATTTAATTGTACCCTTTAAGATGGTTAATTTTATGTTGCATGAATTTTACTTCAGTAAAAATCTTTCCAACCTAAAAATTTCATTAAAAAGAGATGGCTGCAACAACAAAAGAGTAATTGTGTGAGGTGAAGGATTTGTAAATCTTATTGTGGTAATCATTTCACAGTATATACCAGTATGTGTATCAAAGCACTGTACACCTAAAACACACTAGTGTTACATATCAGTTAAATCTCAACAAAGCTGGAAAGGGTGGGTGAGTGGGTTAGGAGAATGAATTTGGAAGATGGAATCAGGGAGACCAATATGAAGTCTTGGCAGTAGTTCAGACAAGATTTAATGTTGGCTATAGCAAAGGAGGTAGTAATTGCTGGAGAGAGTAGTGGGCAGACCCCAGATATGTTGTGGAGTTGACAGGACTTATTGGATTGACCATAGGTTGTGAAGGAAAGAATAATTAAGAATGACTCCTAGATATTTTACCTTGAAAAATGGGGTATGATGTTCTGTTATCCCTTGATAGGGACCTTAAGTTCTAGGATGCAGGGTCTTCCTCCAGAGCTCAGCTATAACCAACATTGGTATTCCTGAGTCAGTGACAGAGTCAGCAAAAGCTCCCCACTCTAACCTCAACCAGTTTCCACTGTAAGGTATTTTAAGTGACTCCGAATTATTGCTAACTCTCATTTACCATGCCCATATTCATTCTCAACTCTCTGGTTATGATGCTAGTCCTACCTATGGCATAGCTCTGCCCAGAGCCCTCCTCCCTATGCCTGGCAGGGTTATCTTTAAACAACATCCCCCTTCCCCTCCCAGGAGGCTGAGCAGCCTCTCTTCAGACTCCCACCTCTTATTGGGCCTGATCTGTTCTCCACTTCTGCTAGGCTGCCTTCTCCCCACATTTATTTCTAAAGGCCTTTAGTGCCACCCCAATACTTTCCTGCCCAAAGCTTCACCTGAATCCCCCCACCTTACCTGAGGACTTGGTACTCCTAGGCAGCTACTCTGACTTATGTGAGCCTCATCTGGTATCTCTCCCTCCACAGGGGACCCCCTCCCCTCAGAGGGCCGGCTCACGAACAGCTGTATCCAGGCCAGGAGAAAATGCCAGGCCAATCCCACTTGCAATGCTGCTTACCACCACCTGAGTTCCTGCACTTCTAGTGCAAGCACCCTGTCATCAGCAGAGGAGCCTTCCATTTCCTTGGACTGCTTGGAGGCAGCACAACACCTCAGGAACAGCTCTCTGATGAGTTGCATGTGTCACCGGCGCATGAAGAACCAAACTGCCTGCCTGGACATCTACTGGACTGTTCACCCTGCCCGCAGCCTTGGTGAGGCCCCCATCCTGGAGTGGACTAAGCTAGAGAAGATGGTTCTAGGGGTTGCTTTTTAATCCTTCAGTATATAGCCACTTGGTAGATTCTGAGAGGGATGTGACATCAGTAAGAAGTGGAGGGAGGAATTGGCAGTGTCCTTTTGGGTCTCCCAACATTACCATCTCACTTCCCTACTTCCTACTTTTCTTACCTGACAACATGTAGCTGCCTCTTGGGCAGAGGCCTGAATCAGGCTGAGGCCCGGAGGAGCTGCTGGAACAGAAGAGTTTGGAAAGGAGGTAGAGGGAAATGGTCTTAACCCATAAACAAGCTCCAAATACAATGTAATCCATAAATTCAGAGACTGGGATCTTCAACAGAAAGGGTACTCATTCCAGGCAGGAGATGGTAAAAGAGAGAATGTATTTGAAGAGCCAAAGAGAAGAGCTTCCTCTGATTCTCTGTGTTAATCGGTTTTTACCGGATCATGCTGTAGTAACAAAGGTTTAGCTCTTACTCATGTTCTATGTTGGCTGTTCTGTGTGTCCCCTTCATTTTGGGATCCAGGCTGAAGTTACAGCCTCTATCTGGGATGTTCCCTTCTTATAGCAGAGGGAAATGAACAATGGCAGGACCATGTGATGGCTTTAAAAGCTCCTGCTTAGATGTTATGTATAAAATACTTCTGCTCACATTTCATTGATAAAGTAAATCACATGGTAGGCATGCCTGACATCACTGGGGAGGGGATGTATACTCCTCCAACAGGGAGACATTGAAAATCACATGCCAATAAGTGAGGATATATATCTTACAGTGAGGGCAAAATTAACTGGAAATAATAATACAGTTTCCATAGTCCACCACTTGGTCAAAATATTCATTTTCCTTTCTTTCACAAGCAAAATATATTTATACACATCTTCGGAAGATGCCCTAAGAGGTTTTTTTAAATATATTTTATTGATTTTTTACAGAGATAAGGGGAGAGGGATGGAGAGTTGGAAACATATGATGAGAGAGAAACATCGATCAGCTGCCTCCTGCACAACCCCTACTAGGGATATGCCTGCAACCAAGGTACATGCCCCTTGACCAGAATCAAACCTGGGACCCTTCAGGCCGCAGGCTGACACTCTATCCACTGAACCAAACAGGTTGGGGCTGCCCTAAGTGTTTTATCCAAGCATGACCATCAGGCTTCAAGTCCAATATCTTGTGATTATTTCTATATCAGGTCTGAGCGTGGATCCTTTTGATTTAGAAAATTATGGACTTAAAAAGACAAGTCATCTGCCTCCCATATATACTCAATGCACAATAATGGAACAGGGACAGGAAAACCAGAACAAATGTTGTCAGTAAGAAAGAAGAGGGATGGGAGTCATGCAGCAGACATTGATTCTTAGAGACTCTGAAGTCTCGCTCAGCAAATGTCACAGGGCTATCTTCCGTGGGAGCTGGGGCTGTTCTTGCTCCATGGGAGAGTTGCTGTATTCATTGTTTTCTAGCTCTCTGGGAGATCCTTCCTTTTCTGTGATAGTAAGTCCTCACTTAATATCATCGATAGATTCTTGGAAACTTTGACTTTAAGTGAAGCGACATATAATAAAACCAATTTTCCCGGAGGCTAATTGACATAAACAAGAGTTAAGTTCCTACGGCATGTTTCTTGGCCTCAAAACATCCCCAAACTTCTAAATAAAGACCCAACTGTTTCTGATATTAAACATTGAGATGAATGTGAGCTATACAACCATTTAAGAAAGAGTAATAAAAACAAGTAAGATAATTTATTCCAATTCAGGGTCGTGGGTGACCAGAGCCTATCCTGGCAGATCAGGGTGCAAGATGGGAACCCACCCTGGACAGGAGGCCCTTCTATGAAAGGGCCACTCATACCCACAGCCACTCACTCAGATGAGACAGTGTACACATGCTGGTTCACCTAACACATGCATATTTGGGAGTGGGGAGGAAACCGGAGTATCTAGAGAAAACCCATGCAGACATGGGGAGATGTGCAAACTCCACACAGACAGTTGCTCTGCGGGGAATCAATTTTTTTTCTCACCAACGTTACAATGAAACAACATAGAACTAAATGACATAATTCAAAGACCTGCTGTGTTTTCTTTGGCCACATCTGAAAAGGGCTGGAGAGAGAACCTGACCTCCTTGGGGACTGAGCAGCATTCTTAGCCTGCTTCTTATCTGAGGAATGTTGGGGCATTTTTAGTCTCAAATAGGCACAGTCTCTTTTAATCCAAATTGGTGACTATTTAGTAGTTCAACTCTTTCAAAATATAATTTCTTTTTATACTTTGACTTCTGTCACCCCCTGTACTAGTAGTAGCCTTTCCCGTAATTATTTTCAAGACATCCATCTCTTTCTAGACTGAATTAGAGATACCTTGCCCTTATCGAGCTTCTGTGGGAGAGCAATTACCTTATTCTTTTTCCCTAAATTCATTTGTCCAACTGGCAGGATTTATTGGATACTATCTCTGTCAATGAGAGATCTCCACAAAGGGCATGATAACCTCAAACTTGATTTGGTCTTTGCTCCAAGGCTGAGTTGTAACAGACTTTATTACTCAAAGCATTTGTCAGCGTTATCTTTTACCATTTGAAGATGAGAAGCAGTTGCAACTCTTAATCCTGTAAATCCTGGAGTTTCTGGATTCTCCCTTTTCTGTTTCCTTTCTATTTGCAAACTGGCCAGTTCTTTTATATCTTCCTTCGAGCCCCTTGCCTAATGCAGCCAATAGCAATGAGGACATACTACTTTCTGTTTCTCAGATTCTCCCCTTAAAGTATGATCTCATTCAGTATATCCTCTTTCTTCCAAGTTCACCACCCTGTTCAGTCCCAAAGCCAATGCCATGTATTAGACTTCTGTTGCTGTTCCTGCAGCACTCCACTTCTATTTGCCAGTCGCATTTTTAGTAAGAATTTTCTAGGTTATGCTGCAGTAACAACCAACCAACCTCAAAATCTCTGGCTTTCAATCACAAAAATGTATTTCTTGCTCATGTTACACATCTGCTGCAGGCTTCCATGAGTTGCTCTACCTGTCTTCTTCATTCAGAGATACCGGCTGAGAGAGGTAAGAGAGCAACAGCAGAACCAGGTAATGGTTCTTAAAACTTTTGCTCAGATGGATGTGATATGAAACCTCAGCTCACAATGCAGAGGCCAAAGCAAATCACATGGCCAAGCCTGGCAGTGGGACAGGGGTCTGAAAGTCATATGGCGACAGGTGGGGATGTATAATCTTCCCACAGGGTGGGTAGCAAATAATTGGAAACAGTAATACAATTTATCACATGCTTTGATTCCTGCTTTTTACTCCTCATTTTAATCCCTTCTGTTTCAGAACTTCCCCTGAGACTTCTCCTTGGATCTCTTTGCCTCCCTTTTCCTCTTAGAAGCATGAGGTCTTTCCATGTATCCAAACTGTCCTCTCCTCTTTGACTGACATCATCCATATTCCTCATTTCCTGAAGATGCATTCATTTCCTAAAGATGAGTGACAAACCTGCAAGCTCACCTCTCTCACCTCTCTTCCAGCAAGATTTATTAACCAACATTTATTGAGTACCTACCATGTATATGAACTATGCAGTGGTTTGAGAAAACCCAGTAAGCCCCTTTAAGAAGCCCACAGCCCCATGGGGATACTGTGAGAGCTGTGTTTCCTTCGAGATTGTTGTTTCTTCCTTCTATACTTTTCTCCCTCAGGTTCAGTTTGGGACCTGGTCTCACTTCCATCTCCTCAGCGTGCAGTGCTTCTCCACAGCCAAGTGGTCAGGCCTGGAACAGATCTACCACTGCCCCTTCTCCAATAGGAAGAGAAAACAAGACAGAGTACTGCTGCCTGCTCATGGACCCTCAGAAATATGTCTAGCGGTTAGGAGCAGAGATTCTGCAATCAGATAGTCTAGGTTTGAAATTCCAGCTCCACTTTTTAGCTTATGTGAGCCTGAGTGAGTGACTTAACTTCTCTCATCCTGTTTCTTCTTACCTACCCAAAGGCTTCTTAGGATTAAGTGAGATCAAATATATATAGAATATATGTACAGGATGTCCCCCCAAAATGGATACATACTTTAACAGCTGATAGCTCACTTGAAGTTTCTTTCTTTTCAGATTTAACCCATTGGAATTAACAATGGGTTAAAAGTGTGTATATAATTGGGGGGACACCCTATATAAATAGGGTGTCACTTAGACTATAGTGCCCAGCACACAAGGTGCTCAACATGGTACCTTTACTATTATCATTAAACCTAGTTTATTCATGGTCCTCCTTTTTTCTCTCTTTTGCACAGCTTACAGCTAGTTAGGAAGAGACTGCATTTTCCTTTTCTCCACAGGGCTTTGAGGTCTGACTCAGCAGCCTCAGCCCCTCCTGCTCCCGTCCCCAGCCCCATCCTCAGGACTCTGGTACTCCCCACCTTGTCTCTAGGTGACTATGAACTGGATGTCTCCCCCTATGAAGACACAGCAACCAGAAAACCCTGGAAAATGAACATCAGCAAACTGCACATGCTCAAGCCAGGTGTGGAGGCAAGCAGAGACTATGGTGCGGGGGCTGGGCCTGGGCCCTGGTGGGGAACACAAGCTGGGAGCTTGTGAGGGAAGAGTCCTCACCTGCCAGGTAACTAAAGCAGCGTTCTGCAGGGTGGGAGCCTGAGTTCTGGGGCATAGTCTGGCCTCACAAGAGTCATCAAAGAGCAACAGTTATCAGGGAGGGATTCGAAGTGAGCCCATTAGGGCTCTTTGGTTCCAAAAGGTGGGTTTCTGCAAAGGGTTTGTGGGGGTGGCAGCAGTCCCAGGAAAAAATGGATTATTTACCCTCATTCGAGGTAGCCACAAAAGTAGTTTTTTGCCCTGGCTGGGTAGCTCAATTGGTTAGGGCATTGTCCCGATGTGCCACAATTGTGGGTTTGATCCGTGGCCAGGACACATATAAGAATCAACCAATGAATGCATAAGCAAGTGGGACAACAAACCCATCTTTCTCTCCCTTCCTCTTTCTCTCTAAAAACAACGACAACAAAAATTCTTTTTAAGTAGTTTTTTTTTTTTTTTTTTGTCTCTGAAGACTAGGAAATTGCTTGTTTTCAACCATTTTAATGGGATGGGCAGGGAAAATGGTTAGAGAATGACTCCTCAGGGGTGTCTCAGGGTGGGGAGCCATCTGTCTGGCAACTATGAAGCATGTTTTTCAGGAAAGTGAAACTGTTGTGTTAATTGGAAGGGAATGCACACACATTCACTTTCTCTTTGAGAAAGATGGGAGTTTTGTTATATAGTCCTATATGTTCGAATTTTGAGAGAAAAGCAAAGAGATTTATACATAAACTCTTAGTTACACAGAATCCAGGAATTTACCTGTTCCAGTTACTCCATTGTTCTGATTGCTGGAATATTATATTAATTGGAATATCACCATAATTTCCCAAGACTCAAGAGAATGGGAAACTTTTATGCATGCATCAACCAATGCAAGAAAAGCAGGTGATATTAATACTGAGCAGAATAGATAGATGTAAAACAAAACAAAGATCCTAAGTAGAATTTGGTTGCATTTGTTGGACAGTTTCAGAAAGTGCTTTATTAATCCTCACCGGAGGATATTTTTTCCATTGATTTTAGAGAGAGTGGAAGGGAGAAGAGACAGAGAGAGAAACATCGATGTGAGAGAGAGACATGGATTGGTTGCCTCCTGCAAGGGCCCGGGTATCAAGCCTGCAACCTAGGTACCTGCTTGCAAGCCAACAAGGCTGTAACCACTGAGCAAACCAGCTAGGGTCAGAAAGTGCTTCAGATGGTTATAGGGTCTCTAGCTTATTTCCACCATGAGATTTCGTTCGATACATAAGATTGAGGAAAGGGTTTTGGTTATTTGAGCTTTCTGGCTACTTGAATTCTCAATAAATGAGCTTTAGATGTGTGTGTGGCTCCCTCCCCCCCTCTCCTCCCCCGCCCCAGTCAAGCTGAGGAGTAGTAGAGTAGCTTACTCTGGACAGTCCTCCCTTTCTTCCTACCCCCACTACCATGCTTGTTAAATCAGAGGGTTGCAAGGATTCCTAGGGAAGCTGGGTTTGCAGGAGGACTGGTGACTTGGTGCGGCTCTTTCCACAGACTCGGACCTCTGCCTTAAGTTCGCCATGCTGTGCACTCTTAACGACAAGTGTGACCGGCTGCGCAAGGCCTATGGGGAGGCCTGCTCCTCAGGGCCCCACTGCCGGCGCTCCGCCTGCCTCCAGCAGCTCCGTGCTTTCTTCGAGAAGGCATCAGAGCCCCACGCGCAGGGCCTGCTGCTGTGCCCCTGTGCGCCTTCTGACCTGGGCTGCGGGCAGCGCCGGCGCAACACCATCGCCCCCAGCTGCGCGCTGCCGCCTGGCACCCCCAACTGCCTGGAGCTGCGGCGCCTCTGCCACGCGGACCGGCTGTGCAGGTGTGGGGGCTGGGTGCAGGAGGGCAGCATCTATAAGGCCACAGTGTGCACCGTTCCCTCCAGGCCGCCTTTGGGCGGTGCTGGGTCTGACTCTCCAGGGGCTGTGCACTGACTTAGCAACAGCTAGCCTTCAAAATTTTATGAAACTCGTTTCTCAAAAAGAATATATAGTATTTTATTTGTGTAAAAACTTTAGAAAACATAAAAACGTATAAAAATACCACTCACATGGACAAACGGGGATGAGGGCATGAGTGGAAGGATGAGGGGTAATGACATCTAAGGAGGGAATAAGGACACATATTATTAATAATTTAATAAAGAAATTTAAAAAAATAAAAATACCACTCACAATCTATATCACCTGAAGTTGATCTGCCATACTTTGGGGAGCATTTCCTTCTATTCCTTTTTGTATATAGATAAGTAAAATTTTATATTCTGGGAATGTATTTATATCTTGTATCTTCTCATTTATGGTACATATCTTATGAGCATTTTCTGGTGGAAGCAGTATGGAATAGTGGTGAAGACAGGCTCTGAAGTTAGACCGATCTAAATTTAAGTTGTGGGTCTGTGTGACCTTGAGCCAATCACTTAACCTCAAATTCTATCACTTAACCCAGATTTCCACTTAGTCCTCTGTAAAAACTGAGAGAATAACTCATAGGAGTTTGGTAAGAGTTACAGCACATCATTGATGTACAGTGCTTAATTTAAGTTCAGAGTAAGTGCTCAACGGAGGGTGGTGCTTATTTTGTCATTTACTGTCCTTTGACAACTTGACTTTTTTCTCTTTCTTTTTTTGTTGTTAATTCTCACCCAAGGATTTTTCCCCACTGATATTTAGAGAAAGTAAAAGGGAGGGAGGGAGGAGGGAAGGAAAGAGAGAGAGAGAGAGAGAGAGAGAGAGAGAGAGAGAGAGAGAGAGAGAGAGAGAGAGAAACAACTACGTGAAAAAGACACATTGGTTGCCTTCTGCACTCACCCAGACCAGTGCCCGGGATTCAACCTGCAACCCTGGTACTGCCCTTGACCAGAAATGAACCTCTGACTGACACTCTAACTACTGAGCCAAACCGGCCAGGGCAACCACTTGATTTTTTAAGAGCCTACATCTTACTCCATTTTATGGATGCCCCGTATTTTATTTAATCATTCTTTATTGTTGGATATTTAGGATGTTTTCTAAATAATGCTGCATAAGTATCACTCTTATTTATTAATCTGTACACAAATCTAATTATAGATTAGGATGTATTGCTACAAGTACCATTACCGAATCAAAGGGTGTGAAGATTTGAAAGGTGTTTGGCACATATTATTCAGCCAAATTCTAATCTGGCTTTCCTCTGCCCTTTCAGGAAAACACTCACCAAAATGTAGTTATCATCAATTCAAGTGACATTTGTTGACAATGGAGTCACATCAAGTCACACTTACTTCTCTGTAACCTTGGGCAAGTTGTTTAGCCTCTGAGTCCCACTTTCCTCTTCTGCAAATGCTACATCTTCAGAGCTCTCACTAGTTTATAATACTAGCACTTACTGAGTACTTACTGTGGGCTAGGCACTGTTTTAATACTTACCATGTGTTAATTAATGCATCTAAACCTAACAAGAACTCTATAAGATAGGTGCTGGTGGTGTGTGTGTGTGTGTGTGTGTGTGTGTGTGTTTATCAGCCTCAGTTTACAAATGAAGAAGCCACAGCAGAGAAAGGTTAAAGGACATGGTCAAGTTCACCCCGGTAGTAAGTCAGGTTTGTTAATAAGGTTTGGAATGAAGTCTGGCCTAGAGTCTGTGCTCCTAACTTCTCTGTGATACTGCCTGTTATTGTGCTGGTAGCTAATACTGATATATAACAAGTGCTGGCCTAGAGGTTAAAGATATCATTCCTTTCTTTCTTTTTTAAAATTCTTTATACATTTTATCCTTAAAGGAAACTCTTGAATTTTCTTCCTTCCAGATCACGCCTGGCCGATTTTCAGACCCATTGTCATCCCATGGACATCCTAGGGACCTGTGCTACAGAACAGTCCAGATGTCTGCAAGCATACATGGGGCTGATTGGTGAGGCTAGGGGATATAGATTGGCCTTGGGGTGAGAATGCTCTGGCTACTGAACCCGGATGGAGTGCTCCTGAGATTGATGAGAGGCGGAGGGAGCCGAAGTTGGAGTTGGCCTAGGCTCTGACAATCCCCTCTTTACCCCACAGGAACTGCCATGACCCCCAACTTCATCAGCAGCGTCAATACCAGTGTTGCCTTAAGCTGTACCTGCCGAGGCAGTGGCAATATGCAGGAGGAGTGTGAGCAGTTGGAAGAGTCGTTTTCCCACAACCCCTGCCTCAGTGAGTGTGCTCCCTCTGCTCCCTCCCCATGACCAGGTCATCTGGACCCAGGGAGAGGAAAAGGGTCAACTCTATCTCCTGCAGGCCAAGCAGCCCTCTCCTTAGAATAGGTTTACATCCCCCAGCCTGCGCCTTTCTTGCTTCTCCTGCTCCCTGAGTGACCTCCAAGCTTCCTGTTTAACCTATCTGGGCCCCAGGGACACTACACCTCTTTCTCAATGCTGTCTTTTCCTCACGTCTACCCTCCTCTATCCCAGAGTCCCAGAGATATTCCGTTTCCTTCCTTGGGAGCCTAAAGAGCCAACAACTGTCCGCTTCTAAACTATCTCCTATTTTCTCCTCAGTGGAGGCTATTGCAGTTAAGATGCGTTTGCACAGCCAACTCTTCTCCCAGGACTCGGTAGACTCTACCTTACCTGTGATGGAACGCCAGGTAGGGCCTCTTCTATTACACTCCTCAAACCTTTACTGAATCATCTGGGAGAATCCCAGACAAGGCAGACAGGGGGATAGAAGGCGAAACCTCCTTGTTATCACAAATAGTCTAGACCTCTAATGGGCACCTTAGGTGAAGGGGACAGGCCTTGACTATGGCCGAGGTGGTGAAGGGGATAGAGCTAACTACATTGCATTTCTTCCACAGAACAAAAACCTTGGTTTGAGGTCACAGCCCTGGATGCCCTCTCTTTTCTCCTGCACACTTACCTTGATTCTGTTCCCAAGTTTCTGATAGCTGGACATCCCTGGGTGCCCTCTTCCCAGCTACTACACCCAGCTTGACCTGCTGCCTGCAAGAAGTGAGGAAATGACAGCATCCAGAAGGGGGTGCAGTACACAACGTGACCACGCTGACACCCCCACCACTGCACATCCACACAGTAGAAGATGACAGGCTAAGTTCTCATTCCCTCCACTGCTGACTCAGGCCACCCCTCCTTACGAATTGGTTAGCATGGTTCAGCCATATCTTCTGGTGATGACTGGCTCTACTAAGCTCCCTCCTGGTCCCTTCCTACCAGGATCATCAGGGTTTAACAAATCAGTCAGTTGCTGTTGCATTCTCCAAGTAGTCAGGGCTGGGTGTTCTGAGGCAGCTTAGAAACACAGTCTCCATTGTTAGGAAGGCCAAAGCAAGAATCCTGCTCCCATGTCTCCTCATCTGAATGGAGGATGAGAACCTGCTGCCTGTCCTGCCCTGGAATCCTACAGAGCATTTGAGCATCAGGAGCTGGAGTATTTAGGCCTTGATTTCCTCCTGCTACTGCCCCAAAGTCCTCCCAACCTCTTGGATCATGATTAAACATTTTGACTTAAAACTTTGTTCTTTTCCATTTTCACACATTGTGAATTTAGACAGAACTTGAAATTTTACAGACAGAGGAGCACAGACCAGTGATCAGGAAACATATCAACTGTGCCACCAACTCTTGTGTGACCTTAGGCAAGTCTCTCAGCCTCTTTGTGTACTTGACATGGAGTTGGAAGAAGAAAAAATAGCTTATGTGAGGCTGTGGATCTGTATCTGTCCGAGCTCCAGCCATTCCTGGGATACTGCCTGGGGTCTGTCATAGCAGCTTAGAGGGAAGGGTCCTTAGTCAACCACAGTATTTATTGAGTACCTGCTTGTGTTATTGGTCTGCTGCACAGTCTAATGGGGCTTGAGGAAAGGGGAGACTGGTACTTGATCCAATTAACAACCCTGTTGGGATAAGGAAACAACCACCTATGCAAAGTATTTGGAAGAATGTATTTACAGAGCTGTGGACATTTGTCTGTTAACTCATTCACTTACCCTTTCCATGAGCACCTAATGAGTGCTGGCTACAAGGCACTGTGCTAAGTGCAGGAGATTCCAAGGTAATAATACTCAGATCCTGTTTTCAAGCCTTTCACAAGTCAGGGGAATAGACAAGACAGTTAATAAAAAATGCAGTGTGATAAGTGCTGTGCAATAATCATAATGATAACCTCAGTTATTGAACTCCTACTGTGTGCAAGTACATGTATTAATTATTTTAATCCTCCAACAACATTTGATTTTGTCAGTCTCTTAACTATGTGATCTTGGGCTTAACCTCTCTGGACCTTATTATCCACATAGAAGAAGCCTAAAATCTACCTCATAAGAAATGAGATAAGTCATGTAAAAACATTGTGACTGACACAAAATAAGAACTCAAAAGAGTTAGCAATTATAGTATAAGGTTTTTGTAGAGAACTCGAGTGATATAGATAATTATCAAGAAGAAATTAAAAACCTTTAAAATCTCACTGTTAAACTTCCAAATCTGCTCCCTACATATCAGTGCACATGAGAATCTATGGGTATGTATAATTTTTACATAAGGGGAGGCAGACACTGCATATCAAAGTGTGTCATAATCTTTCAGCATCCATGAGTAGAACTTGGTCTACATCACCCTTTTTATCAGCTGTAGAACATGGACTTGTATAAATTTATGTTTCTACCTGTATAGTTTATTTAATGAGTTCTGTATTAATGGATATTTACTTGTTTTCCTATTTTTTCTCCACCCAAATTTTAAGGCATTTTGGGGGTAGGATGTGCAGAGGGGCTGCAGAGTGGTGGGTAGAATAGGAAAACTCTCTCCCCGTACATTCTGGTATCACCATCAGCCACTCATCCCCAGGAAATATCCAAACAACCTTCCTCCCTGCAAACTCCAGTGGGACACTGGCTGGACCTTCCCCTTCTTCCCCTCCCAGGAAGATCTCTGAGCTGTCAAGGCCTCTCCATTTGCTTTGGCTCCATTAGCCTAGGGCTGGGG
Organism: Murina feae; assembly: GCA_004026665.1. Lineage (NCBI taxonomy): Eukaryota > Metazoa > Chordata > Mammalia > Chiroptera > Vespertilionidae > Murina > Murina feae. Next base: position 15,697 of record PVJC01015539.1, read on the forward strand.
TGTGAATGGTACAGTCATTCCTTGCTAAGTGCTTGAATTAGACTAATAGGTCATCTGTGTTTTTCTCTGAAGAAGGTCCAAATTCCTGGTAAACAACCAGATCACTCTCCCAGGCCAGGGCCCAGAGCCAACACCAGTGGCGGGGAGGAGGGGGGTGGTGTACAGTGACTGGACTGAAGCTTTTAATGGTATCCTGGCTGGCTGGGATGGTTAATGCCATTAGACTAACTTCTGGGTAATGAGGTGGGAAGAGCTGCTGGCATCAGTGATAAATGGAGAGTACTGAATTGTAGACCTCTGCATGTTTGGGGTGAAGCGCACTGTCTTTTAAACAACTATCTTCAAATTCACTCATTCAGTCAGTCAATGAATCTTTAACAAATACTTGTTCTGTGCCAGGCTGTATTTTTTCAAGATCTGTCCTTACCCATTCATAAGCTACCATTTCAGTGAAGAGGCAGCCTAAGACTCTGGCAGCTGGACCTCAAGTTTGGGCAGCTGAGGCTCTTTATCCTGATTGATTATAACATTTGGCTGTTTGACCTCGGAAAATATTCTTTACTCCTCTGAGCCACTATTTCCTCATCTACAGTGGAGATACCAATATAAATACCTAACTTAAAGGGTTTTCTTTGTTTTTAATACATACAACATTAGTAATTTAATTTTAGCTAAAAAAAACACAAAACTAATTGGCAGCCCTAGCTGGTTTGCTCAGTGGATAGAGCATCAGTCTATGGACTAAAGATTCCCAGGTTCGATTCTTGTCCGGGGCACGTGTCCGGGTTGCGGGCTCAGTCCCCAGTGTGTGTGTTGGGGGGTGTGCAGGAGGCAGCTGATCAATGATTCTCTCTCATCGTTGATGTTTCTATCTCTCTCTCCCTCTCCCTTTCTCTCTGAAATCAATAAAAAAATATATATTTTTTAAAAAACTAATTGGTAATATCAACTAATGTTTACATCAATTTTAATGGTTTGGGTTGGCAATCTTTTGGTTTCCTATTTCTATAAAAGCTTAATAAGCATGAGGAATTTATGCTTGTTTTGATCTCCATAAAAATATTTAAAACCTATCAGAGTGGTTTTGAGGACTGGAAATAATTATAACACTTAGCATAGTGCCTGATACAGCATGAAGACTCAATCAGTGACAGCTATTACTGTTATTTCTGGGAGAGGATCTGTGGGTACCATGTATTCCACACCCTACACTGGAATGGTGATGAGTGATGGTGCTGGCTCTCCCTCCAAATGGGCTGACTTCTGGGAGATTCACTATTCAAGGTCTGAACTCCAGTTTGAAACCAAAGTTCCGGGTCTATAGCTCAGGCCCTGAGAGACCTTGCACAAGCCATGGACTCAAAGAAAATGCTTTAATCAAGGGTCTTTTAGTTGCAAGTAACAGAAACATTGGAATTACTTGGTAAAAGGGGAGCGTCATGCAACCCAATCCTAGGAGTACAGCCAGGCCGTAGGGGATCTAGAACTGGCAAACTAGGAACAAGTCTTGAGCCCTATTAATTGAAGACCTAGACATCATGGACCATCTGTTTCATTCTCTCTGCATGACCTACTACTCCTGCATGACATTCCAGGTCCAGCAACTTCAGCTAAATGACCTCCTATCCCAATTTCAAATTCATGGAAAATCTGATTGCCCATGCACAGGATCTAGATTGCCTTTTCTGGATCAAGGGTCCATCTTAGGCCTATCAGCTGGATAAATAAACCAGTTCCGTGTGCTAGCAAAGTGATTACACGATCCCAGGCCTATTAGTGGAGGGCAGTGCTCAGAGAAGTCAGTGTGGCTCACTAGTACCCTCAAAGGCATAGACTCTTGCCAGGGAATAGCAGTGAATCTTAATCCCCTGAAGTCCAGATTTGCTTTTGTGACTTCCTCCCTGACCTAGAAGTGACTTTTCTGAGCTTTCTTCTTGGATGCCCTGAAGGAAGGGGAACGTAGAAACACAGGGCAGGTACTACAGCTCCTTTGGGTCTGAGAACCACTCTAGGAGGTAGATCTGAGGGGTTCTTTATGGCTGCAGAAGGAGGCTTTGCTACTGTGGGGCTTGCTAGACTTCTGATCCTTGCAATTGAAGAGGAAGGCAAAGTGAAGACAATCAGAATATGCCACCCGCTCTAGCTGATTTGGCTCAGTGGGTAGAGCATCAGTCTGGGGACTGAAGGATTCTAGGTGCAATTCCAGTCAAGGGCACATGCCTAGGTTGCAGGATCAGTCCCCAGTAGGGGGCGTGCAGGAGGCAGCTGATCAGTGATTCTCATCATTGATATATCTCTTTCTTCCCTCTCCCTTCCTGTCTGAAAGCAATAAAAATATGTTGAAAAAATATGCCATCCCCAAATATGCCACTTTGGCATAAGGATTGTTTTTACTTGAAGGCAATTGAGAATCAACAGAGACAGGAAGAATTCTCTGCCACCTCTTATCTGCCTGAAAGCAGGGCATAACTGAAGATAGTCAACATCAAGATGAATTTGTATAAGCGGACATTGCTTAAATAGCCCCTCTCTCCCATTAGTTTCCCCCATGTATTTCCTAGTCACCCCCACAATTTATTGTTCCTTGGACTCCTTGTTAAAAGGATATATCCTTGTTAAAAGGATATATAAGGCTCCGATCTAACCCCGAGTCTTGTTTAAGTTTTACTTCTTTTCTACAGGTAAAAATTATGCCTTTTCTCCCATTAATCTGTCTTTTGTTAGCTTAATTCACATGCCTCTAGTTCTAAGAGGGTAGAAGAAAAAGTTTTTCCTCCACGACAAAAACATTGCCAATATCCTTGTCTGATAATCCTTCATCTTTGCCTCTATGTCCCATCTGACCAACAGCCCTAGGCTGTCACCCAAATTCCTCTCTTGCAATCTCTGTTGCTTGGAAATTCCAGTCTCTTTTCAGCGTCTCTGCTTCTCTCAGAAGGAAGCCTATTCACATCTGGAAGCTGGAAACCAGATATTGAGCTGGTCATGGCCTTATCTGATACACTGCGGATGGGTGGGTGTGAGGGTGGAAGAGAGACAGACACAATAGTCATAGCTAACATTTATTAAGAGCTTAATGTGTGCAGAGCACCATCCATGCTAATAGCTTAATGAACATTATCTCATTTACTTTTCAGAACTATCCTACTTTATTTTCCTTCTTTTACAAGGAGTCTCAGAGACGCCAGGAAACTTGTCCAAGGTTATAAGACTAACAGGTGGCTGATCCAGAAATCAAACTTCAATCTTCTTGACTCGCAGGCACAGTCTTTGATCCACATCACATTTATCCAATGTTGGGGTGAGACCTCACTTTCTAAATTATAATAGAGGCTGCAACGAAGGGTGTATAGTCAGAGGGAGCTCTTTTGGGCTGGTTTCCTGGAAGAGAAGCTATTTGGGCTGGGCCTGGAAGAATGAATAGTGTTTATTAGGTAGAAATGGGTGAAGGGCACCCTTGAGAAAAGAGTGAGCAAATGCCAAGAATGAAAAGGGCAGGGAGTGTTGGGGAGGGAAAACGAGCAGTCTCCTCTGACTGGAGTGTTGTGAGGGAAGGTGCTCCCAGGTCTTCCTGTCGCTCATCTCCCAACAGCTTTCGGGGAGCTCTCCTCTGAGGACACATCTAACTGTGGAGCTGCTGCTCCGAAAGCCAGGCCTTGTGGAGCAGGCAGGAATCTTGGGGAACTGGTGTGCAGAATTCTGGCCTGGCATGCTTGACATCCCTGGCCACGGGAGCTCCAAGGCTCCTCACCCCCCGCCCCCCAGTGACATCCCAGGGCACAGAGGTCAGTGTACATGGGTCAGAAGATGAAGTGAGCCTTTGTCTGGGCTGGGAACAGTGACAAATAGGAAGGGAGCGTCCCGCCCCCACAGAGGGATAGCAGCAAACAGCCCCTCCCCATGCTGACCTCTCTACCAGTTGCTGTGGTCAGCTGCCATGTCAGAACCTTTGTCCCCAGAGTCTGGTCTTCCAAGACTTTGGTTGGCTTTCAGGTTCCCATGGAGGCTTCTTCCTACTGAGTACTGCTGGGTAGGACAGTAGGTTGGCACAGAGATGAGGACAAGTTTTGTGGTGGAGCCTTCATTATTTGAGCATTTGATAGGTCTCAAACACTGTGCTAAGAACTTTACATGTGTATCCTTTTTTTAAAATTATATTGATTTTTTACAGATAGAAAGGGAGAGGGTCAGAGAGTCAGAAACATCGATGAGAGAAACATCGACCAGCTGCCTCCTGCACACCCCTCACTGGGGATGTGCCCACAACCAAGGTATATGCCCTTGACCAGAATTGAACCTGGGACCCTTCAGTCCGCAGGCTGACGCTCTATCCACAGAGCCAAACTGGCTAGGGCGCATGTGTATCCTTTTAAAAGCTGAGCTGCCTCATGGTCTCATTTGCATATGGTATCAATCTTGCATCTACATTACTTGAAGTAGTAATGTAGATGTAGTCTTTAAAAAATACACAGCAAAACTTAAAATTCACTTTCCCCATCTCTCTGTCTGTATAGTATACACAAGCAGCCACCCAGCCAGACTCTCTTCTCTCTCCCCATGCTCCTCAGAGGACAGATTTAGGCCATGAATATACATAGGTAATATATTTTCATCTCCCATGCATCATTCAATTTAAACTTCTTCATGGCCCTCTGAGAGCAGGCACAATTATCCCAATTTTACAGATGGAGAAACAGGTCTAGAAGTCAAACTTGCCTAAATTCACAGATCTAGTCCCTGGCACGTGGATTTGAAGCAGGCTCTGTGCATATGATCCAGGGCCTATGAGATTCCTGAGGGAGGGACAGTTAATGCATCATGGGGTGCTTCAAGAAGAGGCAAAGTTTCAGTAAGACCTCAGAGGATAAAGAAAAGTTTGATAGACATGGGTGTTGGGTCGAAGGGGCTGATACATGCCTCCACAAGGTCAGCTACCAGACAGATGACGACACAGATTCCTTCCTGGAAACCATGAAGACCCCCCTGAGGCTGCGGGAACTCCCACAGCTCATGCTCCCCCGCCCTCACTGAACAGCTGTATAAAAAACACCCCTTACTCCTTCCTGGCTCAACTCCACCAGCCCCCACCCCGGGCCCTGTGGGCCTTGCCCGGGAGTGCAGAATAAATTCCCCTCCTTCAATCTGCCTGATTCTCTGACTCAGTTTCCTGCACTGAGAACCTCACTATGGGCAATAGAAATGTTACTTAGGAAGGCAAGAAGTCAGAGAGATGAGCATATCCTATAGTAAGATGTCAAAAGGGAGGCCATTTCATTTCTCCCTTTCAATGGTTGGCTGGCTTGGCATTTAGATTTGCCTCATTTCCCAATTGCCCCAGGCAGAGTCTGCCTGCTCTTTAAACAGTCTCCATCACAAAGCCTCCTTGTGTCTTCTGAAAAGACCATCTGATTCAGGCTGGCTCCCCACCCAACCTTCTTCCCCTGGGAGAAATCTGTGGTGAAGGATCTTAGAAAACTCCTTCTTAGGCCAAATCAAATACATTTAATTCCTCAGAGATTGCATGTCATGTCATAGGGAATGCAGCCCCCTGTTCATGAAAGCATGTTATAGTGAGAACACAATAGAAAGTGAATTCAGCTTGATCTAGGTATGAATCTCAGCAAAACTACAATTGACCCTTGAATGATGGGGAGGTGGGGAGTTAAGGATGCTAACACCTCCTCACCCCTCAGTTAAAAATCCAGATATAACTTTTGATTCCTCATAAACTTAAGTTGTCTGTAGGGGTTGGTTCCAGGACACATACCCCCATACCAAAATCAGCGATGCTCAAGTCCCCTATATAAATGGTGTAGATCAAATGCATACAGTTGGCCCTCTTTGATTCCAACAGGTGTTTTAAAAAAACACATGCATAAGTGCACCCATGCATGCAGTTCAAACCTGTGTTACTCAAAGGTCAACTGTACCTTATTAGCTGATGAATTCAAGCAAATTGCTTACTCTTACCATGCTTCGGTCTCTTGATCTGGAAAATGATGGGCCCTGTTGCTAAAAAGTGGTGTCTGGCACGTTTGTCAGAGGAAGAGGAAATGTTTGGCTGGGGATTTATTGACCTAATGCTTACTTCAGTGTTGGTGTTAGAGACTTGTCAGTTCTGGGTTTCTCCTGCAGGAAGTGGGCTGTATGAGATCTCAGGACTTGGGTGGGAAGGTGACTCGCAGCAAGAGGAAGGAAAGAGAGGAGCTGGTGGGCAAAGCGTGGACAAAGCGTTTCCATCCGGAGTTCAGTTCCATGAACCTCTCCCAGCCTCAGTTTCCTCACCATCAAAAGCCAGTTCAACTTCATGAATATTGGCCAGACACTTGAATTGTTATTTCATCTGTTTTATTTTCAAATGTAATTTTCATATTTTGCCTTATCCCAGAAGAGAGTTGAGGTGACTTATAAAAAGTACACATTACAACAAGATTTGAATAAAGGCATGAAAACCAGGGTGGCCCTGACCAGTTTGGCTCAGTGGATAGAGCGTCGGCCTGCGGACTGAAGGGTCCCAGGTTCGATTCCGGTCAAGGGCATGTACCTTGGTTGCGGACACATCCCCAGTGGGGGATGTGCAGGAGGCAGCTGACCCATGTTTCTCTCTCATGGATGTTTCTAACTCTCTATCCCACTCCCTTCCTAGCTGTAAAAAAAAAAAAAAAAAAAAAAAAAAAAAAAAAAGAAAACCAGGGTGAAAAGAGAATCAGAGTGATAGCCATGTCATTCCGGTCATCTGAAATGCATGTGAAAAGATCCATTCCCACACAGCCCCTGCTATATCATGCCTGCCGGGAGTAGGGGTTAGAAATTGTATCTTAAATAGAACGAAAGGTAATATTTCTATTTTATAAATGAAACTGAGGGTAAGTCCTGCCCTGGTTCCAGTATATACTGTGCCTTCCTTTGTAAATTATACAAAGTTTGGGACTCCTGTGTCTGTTGGGCAAGAGGTCGAAGGCAGCTGCCTCTGTTTTCTCTGCTGGATTACAAAATCCTGACCACGTGATTCAAATGGGCATCCAGGAGAGGGCGGGTAAAAGGAGAATAAACCTACATTAGTATTTCAACAAGTTATCTTGCCACGAGTGTTTATTATGAGACTGCTAAGCGCTTCACATTTAGTATATTCCATATTTAGTGTGGTCTAAGTTATTTATTGGAGGGTAGATAGCCTGGGAGTTAAGGGCACAAACTTGGGTGGGACAGGTGGGAGTCCCGCCTCCCTCAGCAGCTTGCTGCTCGCCCCGGGGGTGCTGTGAGAGCTCCTCCACCGGCCCGCGCCCATCCGCTCCTCCTGCCCGTCGGTGAGCCGCGGTACTGAATCCGTGAGCTACAGCATTAAGCGCTCTGCCCAGTGTTAGTCCGCAGTAAGCAGCAACACCACGGCAAACGTTTTTGTCCTGTAAGATTGGTAGGGGCATAGGAACCCTCAAACACTGTCCCCCAGTAGCAGCACCCTGAGTCTAGTTAGGCCGGGAGGTAACTGCAGCGTCCCACACCCCGCGCCCGCGCAGGCGGAGTCGCGGCTGGGGAGCCGCAGGCGGCGAGGGAGGAGGCTCGCCGCCTAATGCATTTGTCAGTTAATTAGGGTAGAAGGTTCTGTCATTAACGGCGGGATCGATGCAAAGGGAATTACTAGTAAGAGGATCTGGCAGCGCCGCCGCCACGCTCGGTTCGGGGGCGGTGGGCCCAGTTCAACAAAAATTCGATATACATTAGCCGGACCCCCGCCGGGGCGCGGGGCTGCGGAGCGCGGGGCTGCGCCGGGAGCTGGCGACTCCGGCGGGATGCGGTGCGCGGGAAGGGCAACCCCGCCCGAGCCGCTCTCCGAGACTCTGCGTGGGATGCGGGAGGCCTCGCGGGCGAGCATCGCAACCCGACCCAAGAGAAGCTGGGGCAACGTTTCACCAAATTTAATTGCACACGTGCGGGAGCCCCTGTGCCGAAGCGCGCCTTGTGCTCGTCCCTGTGCGCTTTGGCGCCGGGAAGCCTCCCGGACCTCCCGACTAGGCCAGGCCACTGCGTAGCCCACCCTCCCAGCACTTACTGTCTTTCATGGCCTTTAGCAAAGTATCATCTGTACAGCTTCCTGGTCTTGTCTTTCTGCCGACCAGATTGTAAATTCCAGGAGAGCAAGGACTGCCTTTGCACCACAGAGCCCCAAACATGACAGGTGCTCAGTAAATATTTGCAGGGAGAATGAAGCCCCTCCCAGCCCAGTGAGGAAACTGAGGCTCAGGCAAATGAAGTGACCTGCTCAAGTGACTCGAGCAAAACATCTGATCTGAATCCTGGTTTTCCCATCTTGGGAAAAATTACAGCTGCCTCCCTAGTACATGCCAGGGACTGTGCTAACTAACATTCATTTTAGATTTGCCTCTTTAGTTTTCACAACGACCCTGTGAGACAGAAATATTTTATAAAGAAGAAATTTGAAAGTAGCAAGAGTGGGGCCCATCATTTGCCTATTTGCCCTCGGATCCATCGATCCCCTTCCGATACTCTGTCACAGGTGGGCCATCCCGACTCCTTACCTCCATCCCACCTCCCAGCAGGCTGCCTTTCCCAAGCTTCCTTGCCCGCTGGCTTTTGGCTGGGTTTGGCTAGTGGGGAGCCACTGGCACAAGACTGGAGGGCAGAGGACAGGAGGAGCCAGGATACCCCCAGCCTTGACAGCTTGGGGGAGGAAGACACTTTCCTCTACTCTCAAGGCTCTTTCCGCTTGTGTAAGTATCAAATAGGCACGAGGCAGATTAGCAAAAGAAAATGACCAAATTTAATTGCACATGTGAGAGAGTCAGAGATGTACATGGATGGGAGGTTGAGGGACAGGAGGGGAAAATGAGGAATATATGACATTCTGCACTAGGGCTGAGGTAAGGCACCATGGGGCTTCAGAAGATAGTTTCAGGGAGAGCACATGTTCAGCAATTAGTAGTTTGCCCTCCATATAGACAAGCTAAAAGGAAGTTATTTTTGGTGGTAATCTGATCATGGGCCAGGCTCCTAATTTAAATTCTTCTAGGTAGGAAAGGGGTGGGTAACTTTCTCTTGAGCTTGCATGGTCTTGGTTGCGCTTAGCTCAAAGCAATCCACACACCACAGAGGCACATCCTGCGGTGCCTCATTCTGAACTGGGCAGCAGCTCCAGACCAGGAACGGAAGTGGTTTCCTGCTCTAACTAATCTCTGGGTTACCTCACTTTCCCCTTTGTTTGGCTTCTGTTTTTCCATCACCTGAGTGGCCACAGTGTTAAAGTCTCAGCATTAAACTCTTTCTGCTTGAAATGCTGAGAGTGAATTCATTTTCCTGATTACCAGAAGAGCCATGATTGAAATACCGATCTGTCTGACCACAAAAGTGCACTTTAAGCTTCTTATGGAAGATGACAGTGGGGCAAAGCAGTAAGAGAGTGATAACCATTTAACCACCCTGCTCAGAGAACTCTTCCCAGGTCCCTTCTTCTGTAAGAGAAATTAATTTTAAAGCGAATGTTCCACTCATAAAACCTCATAATTTATTATTGCGTTTAAGAAATGCTACTTTACATAGTTAAAATAGTTTATATCGTGCTCGCTTCGGCAGCACATATACTAAAATTGGAACGATACAGAGAAGATTAGCATGGCCCCTGGGCAAGGGTGACACGCAAATTCGTGAAGCGTTCCATGTTTTTGCTAGCCGCCAGTCTCTTCCATCTGTGACCCCACCCAACCTCCTGCCTCCTGGCCCTACTTACAGAGTACAGACATTAACTTATTCCAGTTTAAAATGCTACCAGGATAACTTACACTACACCTTTTATAAAATAAATAAATGTTTAGAAAACCTGAAAAAAATAGTTTATATCTGTAAGTAAAGGTATTAATAGCATCAACCTACTAGAGTTGTAAAGATTAAATGAACTAATGTATGCCAAATACCTGGCATGTGGTAAATGTTCAATGATAGCTCCTATCCCCACTCCTTTAACATCTGGAGAATTGTTAGTACCTTCAGCTTTCTCAGCTTGATAATCCTGGAATGTGGGGGACAGCAGCTCTGTCCGTCATTCCCTGGCATTCTCCTTATCTTCTTGTAGATTCACCTTGCCCACTGAACCAGTGAGCCAGTGAGTAGTAATCAGATGGCTTGCCTGGCAGTTACAATGCACAGAAGATGTGTGCAGTGAATGCTCCTAAATCAATTGCACTGCCCCAGAGATTTGGCTGGCAATGAATGAGAGTGTGAGGTGCTTTTGACACACGCATATGAGGTCTGATTTGAGTGAAGATGTCTGCTCAACGGTCCCAAGGGCAATTTTCTCCTGATTGATTTGCAACCTTCAATCTTAATGGAAAAGAAGCACAGTGTAAAGGAGGTAGTTTTCTCCCTGAACGAGAAATCCTGTTGTGTTTTCCTTTCTGAACTTGATGGGAAAGGGGATTGGGGTGGGTACCATCTTTTATTACATAGAGGCCAAAGTTTACTGGGGGTGGGTATTTTAGGGTGGGAGTGGGAGTTGGAGAGAGGAACTTCTTAAGCTGTACAATCTCCTATGAGTCCAGAGAACCGGGAGACCAGAAACTCCCCACGATGACTGAATAATTTGCAGATTGCAGATCAAGTCTGCAGGCACTACAGCTTAGAGCAGTGGTCACCAACCAGAGGTCTGTGGACCAGTGGGTGGTCCGTGACGTCTGAAAGGTTGGTGACCACTGACTTAGAGCCTGGGGCTGGGAGTCCCACTTGTGGACAAGACACTACCCTGATTCTACCCTGACTATTGCACAGGTAGCTGGGGGCTCATATGAGTCATTGAAGTAAAGGCAATTTGAGGAAGTCTGTAGACCTTATAAATATATTTGATATTGTGGTTTTAAGCTAGAGAGCAGCAGCTGGAACCTGCTTTTCATCACAATAGCATAAGCCTCCTATGCCTAGAAATTAGGAGCACAGGACTTGAAGTCAACTAGATCAGTGGTCGCCAACCGGTGGTCCGCGGACCACTGGTGGTGTGTGAGGTCTGAAAGGTTGGCGACCGCTGAACTAGACACCAGCTTACATCCTAGCTCATTGTGACTTGCCTGCTTCTCATGTAACCTTCCTGAGCCCCAGGTTCTTCATCTGTAAGACAGAAATGCCTATCAGGAAGGGTTTTGTGAAGATTAAATTAAACACGAGGGTGAGAGCTTAAGAAATGGTAGCCATTATTAAAACTGTTCAAAAATTTATCTGTCAGGTAATGTTTTGGAACAAAATAGGGAGTTTGGTCAATTAAGTCATTATAGTCTCCAGAAGTGTTTTTATTCTTTTTATTGCTTGATTGATCTTATTATTTTTTTAATCCTCACCTGAATGTATTTTTTCCCATTGATTTTTTAAAATATATTTTATTGATTTTTTACAGAGAGGAAGGGAGAGGGATAGAGAGCTAGAAACATCAATGAGAGAGAAACATCAATCAGCTGCCTCCTGTACACCCCCTACCGGGGATGTGCCCGCAACCAAGGTACATGCCCTTGACCGGAATCGAACCTGGGACCCTTCAGTCTGCAGGCTGATGCTCTATCCACTGAGCCAAACCGGTCAGGGCCCATTGATTTTTTAAAGAGAGAGTGGAAGGGAGTGTGAGACACAGAGAGAAACACTGATGTGAGAGAGACACATTGATTGGTTGTCTCCTGCATGCCCCTGATCAGGGCCGGAGCTTGCAACCAAGGCATGTGCCCTTGACTGGAATCGAACCTGAAACCCTTCAGTCTGCAGGCTGACACTCTATCCACTAAGCAAACCAGATTGGGCTGCTTGATTGATTTGAGAGAGAGAGAGAGAGAGTGAGAGGAAGGGAGAGAGAGAAACATCAAATTGTTCCACTTATTTATGCATTCATTAGTTGATTCTGGTATATGCCCTGACTGGGGATTGAACCTCAGTGTATCAGGACGACACTCTAACCAACTGAGCTTTCTGGTCAGGGCAAAACGGCTGAATATACATGCTTTGCTTTGTCAGCCCATGCTCCACTTCTCCAGGAGTTGTTCCTACTCACAGTCCTTGCCAAAAAGGTAGACCTGGATAGCCAACTGTGTACCATGTGATCCTGTCCCCTTGGCCACATGGGGACCAGAAGTGAACACTCAATATAAGCTGGACAAATCAGATTCCTCTACTGGGAATGGGAACAAACAATTGTGGGGAAACATGCAGACTCCAGAACTAGTATTGCCATTAAAAAAAATTCATTGATGTTTCTATCTCTCCTCTCTTCCTCTCTGAAATCAATAAAGATATATTTTAAAAAAATATTATTATATACATTTTATAGATGAAGAACCTGAGACTCAGAACTAGCTTGTCTATAAATGCACAGCTAGTCAGTAATGGAGCTGACCCCAGATGTGAGTTGGCTTGAGTCTAGAGTCTATATTCTTTGGTCCCATGCTCCTCTGTCTCCTGAGAGAGTACTGGGTCTAGTACCTAGAGAAGCTTGTGGAATATTATGTGTGTGTGGGGGGGGGTGGGGGGAGAGGGTGAGAAACTTTCCTCTACCCTTAAGATCCTTCTTGCTGCTTTAATAATCAAAGATGAGACAGATTAAGAAGAGAAAATAACCAAATTTAATACACACATATGTATGGGAACCATATATACCTGACAGAGTCAGAGACCCCACAAAGAGGAGAGGTTTAGAGACAGAAAGGAACATGGGTATATAAGACCTTCTGCCCTGGCCAGTGTGGCTTGGTTAGTTGGAACACCGTTCCGTGCAACAGAAGGTCATGGGTTTAATTCCTGGTCAAGGCACCTACCTAGGTTTCGGGTTCAATCCCTGGGGCATGTACAGGTGGCAACTGATGGTGATGTTTTTCTCTTACATTGATGTTTCTCTTTCTTGATGTTTCTCTTTCTCTCTCTCTTGCCCCCTTCCTCCTTCTCAAAAAATAAAAAATAAAAAAATCTGACCAGGCATGAGGGGCTTCACAAGGTAATTAATTGTAGGGTGCAGGGAGGACATGTGTGCAGTAACTCGTAGTCTGCCCTGTCATCTAGATAGGTAAAAAATTATTTCTGACTTTAATTCTTATCGCAGGCCAAGCTCCTAATTTAAATTCTTCTAGACAGTTAAGCAGGGAAAGTTTCTCTTGACACAGTAGCGTCTTGCTTACCTTTAGCTCAAAATAATCTGCACACCACGGAGGCACGCACGTCTTGGGGCGGCTTATTCTGAATCCCTCCCCTTGTCTCACTTAGTCTCATTGTAAGTGACATAAAAGCTACTGCTTGTTCTGCTTGCATTGTCCAGTTCAGAATGAAAGAAAAGTGTCTGGCATATAGTAATGTTCAGTGTTAGCTAGCATGACTATTAATATTGCATTGTATGTGTTCCTCTCTGGCGAGGGAAGTGAATCCGTAGTCTATTGCTAACAGTGGGTACTTAGTGTTCTTGGATGAACAAGACTAATGGGGTAGGGGCATGGAAAGTAAAGTTGATCTAGAAAAAATGAGAAGTGAGGGTGGGAAGGTTGGGGCTGGGGGAGGGGGGGGAAGGCCAGGGAAAGTGGTTGGCAGAAGGCCAGACTTCACTTTGCTTTTGGTGTGGCTTGCCCCTAGGGTTTGGGAGTTGTATAGCCCCTCAGCTTCTGATTGGTCAGCTCACCTTGCTTTATCCTTTATTTCTTTCCTTTCGGAGTAATGGGGAAGCTGTAGTTTGTGGTTACATAAAGCTTCCTGGAATTATTCCAGGAAGAAGGGAAGCAAATGAGGTGTTGGCAAACAAAGATTCCGGGATTGGGGGGGAGGGGGGCGAGGAGTGTGTGAGGAAGAGTGAGAGTGTATGGGCAATCAGTGCCCTAGAGAGGCCGGAGGGCACTGAATCGGGATGATTAAGGTGTCAACTCCAGCTCTTCCCTTTTAGCAACTGTGAGACCTTGGGCAGGCAACTTCCTATCTGCCTGGGTCTGATTTCCCGTTCTGTAATAAGGATAATTACCCACTGCCCAGACATTTTGTGAGGGCTTAATGAGAATGCATTTACATACTTACAGTGCCTAATAAATACTAATTATTATTCTTGTTATAACTTTAAGTGTTATTAAAATTTTTATGTCCTCTGTGCCTGAGCATATGGATTTCCCTCCTGTTTGCTCGGTCATGAAAATTTGAGTCAAATACCCCTGAGTGTCCCTAGATAACTCCACTTTTCCCGAGGCCAAGCAGGCTAAATTTGCAGCCAGCAGGCCACAAGGCATGCTTGCCCTAGGCCTTCCAGTGGGGCCAGGCCTTTAGAGACACCTGGGCAGCCTCAGGGCAGTGCAAAGCATCCCTCTATGACTCTGGGAAGCTGTCCCCCCACCCCCCCAACCCCTCAGCCCAGGAAGGATTGATAAAAGCCTTATCTGAGTCACATTACATTATGGAATTAAATCAGACTTACTCTGGATCCTCTGACTGCTACCTGAGGCTGGATGCCTGAAGCTCCTGGTTATTGCCTTTGGCCCAATCTGAGGTCATCACACTTCTCTGGGCCCAAGGGACCCTCAGAGGCAGGGGCTTCAGAGAGACGCTGGCAGTCTTTTGGAATTAGTTTCAGTTAGCAAGCACAGACTATGCATAGAGGCCAATAGCCAGGCACACATTAGGTACCATGGGAGCAAACAGGGAGGCTGGACTCTTAGTCAATCAGCTCCAACCTGAAGCAACAAATGATGTGGTTAATAGCAGACTTAGTGAGGAAAGAAATAATTGCTTGGTTGGAGGTACATTGCTAAATTTCTGTGAGCCTTGGTTTCTTTGTGAGTTTGGAACATTAGTGTTTACTATAAAAAGGCTAATTTAAACAGAAAGGTACTAGTTAAAACAACAAAGTTTTTAGATGTAAACCTGGGTTTGGATTCTGCCTTGGCCACACACTACACTGGTGTTGTGCTATGGCTGTCAACTTCTCAGAGCCTCAGTGTCCTCACATATGAAAAGGAGAAATAACACTGCCCTCCCAGGGTTGTTGAGAAAACTAGGCATAGCAGTTAGCATTTGCTCACTGCACACCTCCACTCTCACCCCTAGAGTAGCTCAATAAATGGGCACGAATGACTTTTCTTGGGTAATTTGGACAGGAGTGAGTTTAGCTTTCTCATCCGAGTTTAGGCTTCATGTGTCCCCTGGCATGGACTGAGCCACGCTGCCTCAGTATGAGGTTGGTAATGAGAAGGTGTGTTTACCAGATGGGTCAGCTTGGGACCAGCCTCAGTGGGGAGGGCAGAGCAGGGGGGTAGGGAGAAAGGAGGATTTTAGTAGCCTCCAATAACTAGTTGAGCCTCCAACTAGGCAGAAGCAAGCTGTGAGTTGTCTGGGATGCCTAAATCCTCACCAGACAGGATGCCCCAGCAAAGATTCAATCTGGAGACTGAGGTGCCAGCTATGGACTCCTGGCTTATAATTCAGTCTCTCTGCCCAGATCTGTCATCTTCCTGACTCCTTTCCACTCCCTCATGTTTGTTTGCCACCAACCCCAAATTTACTGTGGTTGATTCTTTCCTGACCTGAACCCAGTGGTCATCTGGCAAGTGTACAAAGACACTGGCCCCTGTGCCCGTTGGAAGAGCAAAAATCTTTGTGTATCTACTATGTACATAGCACAATCTCATCTCATCCTAAAAATAGCCCCATGAGCCCTACCTGGTGTGGCTTAGTTGAGTATCTTTCTAAGCACCGAAAGGTTGCTGGTTGGATTCCCGGTCAGGGCACATATCCAGGTTTCTGGTTGGCAACTGATCAAAGTTTCTGTCTCACATCGACATTTCTCTCTCTCTCTAAAAGAAATAAAAACATATTTTTCAAAAAACACACCCTATGAGCAAGCTTTTCTTAATATCTTCCTATTCTAGTTGAGGGAACTCTCATTCTAAGAGATAAATTGCTCATGGCCAGGAAGTAGTTGAAGCAGGATTTGAACCAAAGATTGTCTGACTCCAAAATGAAGACTTTCATACTCTGAATCCAAATAAAGAACATTCTCAGGTCTGAGCAGGTCTAAACTTTCCACTCTCATGACTCCTGGGCAAGAGTGAGAACTCTGCTGTTTTCTTTGCCCACAAGCCCACCGGAGTGGCCCCAGCGGCCTCCAGAACGTGGGCTGGTGTGAGGTCCTCTGATGTCTTCCTCAGGGGTCAGGAATTAGGCACGGGGGTTGCAGGAAGGGATATTGAGAATGGAGATCATTTCATCCAAGTTTTAAAGGGGAAGCCCAGAGGTTTCTGGAGAATATAAGCAAAATAAAACAAAAATGGGGAAACAGTAGGTTACTTTGAAGTGGTGATAGTAGGTGGCCCCTGCTATGGCAGTGGGTAGGCACGTGGGCCTTGAAGTCTGGCAAACCTTGGTTCAAGTGCCATGCTGTACCTGCTTCCTTGGGTGACCTTTAGCAAGGCATTAAAATTCTCAAAGCTTCAGTTTCTTTCCCTGTAAAATGGAGTTGATAATAGTATTTTGTTGCAAGCGTCAAATGATAGCATGCACATAAAACAGCCTAATACCTGGATCTGAATTAATGTTAAAAAATGGTATTATTAGTAATAAAACTGGGTTAAGAGTAAACCTGTCAGAAATGTTCTCAGTTGATCCTTGTACAACACAGGACTTAGGGGCACTGACCCACCATGAAATAAAAAATTAGGCCCTAGCTTAGTTTGGCTCAGTGGATAGAGTGTCAGCCTACAAACTTGAAAGATTCCAGGTTTGATTCCAATCAAGGGCACATGCCCAGGTTGTGGGCTCGATTCCCAGTGGGGGACTTTCAGGAGGCAGCCGATCAATGATTCTCATCATGGATGTTTCTCTCTCTCTCTCCCTCTTCCTTCCTCTCTGAAATCAATAAAAATATTATATATAAAAAAAATAAAGCCAGCCCTGATCGGTTTGGCTAGGTGGATAGAGCATCAGCCTGCGAACTGAAAGGTCCCAGGTTCGATTCCGGTCAAGGGCATGTACCTTGGTTGCGGGCACATCCCCAGTAGGAGGTGTGCAGGAGGCAGCTGATCGATGTTTCTCTCCCATCGATGTTTCTGACTCTCTATCACTCTCCCTTCCTCTCTGTAAAAAATCAATAAAATTTATTAAAAAAATAAAAATAAAAATAAAGCCACCTGTTTGCATACATGTATTCCCAACTGCAGTTCAAAAATATGTATATCTTGATCTGGGTGGCTGTTATATGAGTATGTGCATATGTAACAAAATCATTGAAGTGCACACTTAGGATCAGGGTGCTTTCCGAATTTTATTGTATGCATCTTGTACCTCAACCAAAATTCAAGTACAAGACAAGCAAAAGGCTGGAGTATTGTCTCCTATGCCAAAAGGTGGCGCGTTTGATTTCAAATTGGGGGTTGAGTGGGAGGCAGTTGATTGATGTTTCTCCTTTCTCTGTCTGTCTGTCTCTGTGTCTCCCTTCTTCTCTCTAAAATCAATTAAAAAACAAAACAAAACAAAAGGAAGCCTTGTGAATCAAAGTTAGTAAAGTGAAAGGATGCAATTAAAAAAGAAGCTTGTAGCCTAAAACATGGGGGAAAATGTATTATTGAGATATGTCAGGCAGTTAATTAATAAAAATATATGGTGTCCTCCCCCTGCATTTTGTAATGCTTGTCCTATTTGTCAGTTTTCTTAAATGTATCATTTGTTATGACTTCTTTTATTATTCTAAGTAAATATTCACTTTAGTAGTTCAAAAATATTAACTACCCCCTGGCCCCCCTTGGTAAGGCCTAGAGCAGTAAAGGAAAGCAGGAGTTGCCAGGTTGGGTAAGGATGGAGCCACCCAGCTTGGAACCATGGGTAGCCTGGTGTGGGGTCCTGTGGCTGTCCTGGGGGAAGTCACCATTCTTGCCTACCCAATGGGAAGCCTGCTGCAATGGGGCTCAGTCTGTTACCCCTGTAGAGGAAGCCCTTCTGGAACATCTTCCTGAGACAAAGAGGCTGAGCAACACAATGATGTCAGCCTGATCTATTATCTTGCTCCCTAACAGTTCTCAACAGTGACCTTGGAGATCAGGCATCCTTAGGGGGACCTTATTGAGTAATAGGGATGAAGGACACTGAGAAGCAGGGGGGGGGGGTATCCAGGCTGCAAGCCCCTGATGAGCAGGGCTGGTAGGGAGGTCTCCCATTACATCCTGGGGCTATTACCTTGGGGAGATGGAATTGGACAAGCCTGCCTTTCCATTATGCAAAGAAAGGGCTTTTCAAGTAAATTTCCATTTAAGTATGAGCTTGGATCAGTAAAGATGGGGCCATAATAGCTTAGATGGTCATCACAGCTATTAAAAATACATTTTTCCCCAGTGCTCAGGCTGCCTATCATCTTCATATTCTTCATCCCCAGAAGACTATGACTCAACCTTTCCCAAGTTGCCGGGAGGCAGGTTAATGTCCATGTGTATTTTCAACTTTTCAATTCTGCCCACATCCTAGCACATGGCCTGCACCAGCAGTCGGATGTTCCTCTCGCAATCTGGGACCTCTAGCTCGCCCCCCACCCTGCTCCTTACTGCTTAGCTGCTGCTCCTTAGCTCTGCTGCAGAGGCAGGAGAGGCTCCCCCCCCCACCACTACGCTTGTTACTGGTGAGCCAGGCTTCCAGCTGAGCTGAGTGGTGCTCCCCCTGTGGGAGCCCACTGACCACCAGGGGGCTCCTTGTGTTGAGCCTCTGCCCCCTGGTGGTCAGTGCACGTCATAGCGACTGATCATTCTGGTCTTTCTGCCTTAAGGGTGGCTGGGCTTTTACATATATATATACACACTTTTACTAGTATATATATAAATAACCTCATAGAACAATTTTATTTTATTTTATTTTTTTTAATTTATCTTTATTGTTCAGATTATTACAGTTGTTCCTCTTTTTTCCCCCATAGCTCCCCTCCTCCCATTTCCCACCCCAACCTCTGTCCTTGCCCCCCCACTGTCCTCATCCATAGGTGTACAATTATTGTCCAGTCTCTTCATGCATCCCCAACACCCTTAACCCCCCAAAATTGTCAGTCCACTCCCTTTCTATGTCTCTGATTCTATTCTATTCACCAGTTTATTCTGTTCATCAGATTTTTTATTCACTTGATTCTTAGATTCACTCGTTGATATATATTTGTTGTTCATAATTTTTACTTTCCTTTTTCTTCTTCCTCATTCTCAAAGGATACCTTTCAGCATTTCATATAATACTGGTTGGG